>JAGDQP010037302.1:0-18683 GCA_022664845.1 Lepisma saccharinum | reverse complement strand
CTGCTCTAAGTAGAACTTAGAGCAGGACCGGCAATTTATCGGTAAAGGTACAATAGAAGGTTTTTGTTGGTTCAATCTGTACAATGGAGGTACTTGAAGGTACAATTATTTTTATGAATAGAGTAATCACTTGGTATACTGCGTCAAGTTAGAACTTAGAGCAGGAATTTCCCGGTATCGCTGAAGGTACAATCGAAGATTTTTGTTGGTTCAATCGGTACAATCGAAGTACTTGAAGGTACAATTATTTTTCTGAGTAGTACAATCACTTGGGGTGCTACGTCAAGTTAGCACCCCAAACTTTTACCGGGTATTCCCCGGTGTCGGTGAAGGTATAATCGAATATTTTTGTTGATTCAATCGGTACAATGGAAGTAGTTTAAAGTACAATTATTTTTATGAATACTACAATCACTTGGGGTGCTACGTCAAGTTAGAACTTTGACCTGGAATTTCCCGGTATCGATGATTTTTGTTGGTTCAATTGGTACAATCGAAGTAGTTAAAGGTACAATTATTTTTAAGAGTAGTACGATCACTTGGGGTGCCAACTTGACATACGCGGAATAAGAGCTCCGAGTCTTACACGGAAATAAATGAAGTATTGCCAACTTTGCAAATTACTAAATATCTCTGCAATATTCGACGATATTAATGTTCACTAGCCACTTACGTATGATTTGAATCATTCAGTGTGGTTGATGTGTTTCATGCATACAATTATTATTCGAGTCACATGATTTTTAAAAAATAAAACATAATTTCATATTCTGACCACATTTCTTTGGTCATTCTGCATTCTCTATGGCTACATTGATACTATACGATAGTACTTGTAGTACGTTAAATCAGATTACTCCTGAAATGTGTATTTAGTATTTTATAGATCATGGACTGATTGGACGAATTATTCCATCTTGATTCTTTCTTCAAAGTTTGCAATACTGTATACAACGTAATTTTGGATTGATGTATTCCTTCAAAATATTTTAACGAAGTACCATTTGAGAGAAAATAATTTTATACTAAGTTGGAGACACTACATCCATTATGACAACACAATTAAATGTTGTGGATGGTTTATATATTCTATATTTAGCCATGTATGTTCAATTTTGGTTGTCCAATTGAACATAAAAATCGTTAAATTAAGTATGTCAGTGTTCACACAACCCGACTTCACGACCCTAATAATAATTGAGCCATAACTTGAAGATTTTTTGTCATCAGTAGCTACAACTCTGCGAGAAGTCATACCTCCCTATGGACAACCAAATCCATATTTCAGATTTTCTAAACCAGTTTAACAGTTGGGAAGTATTTCTTGTGAGTTCAACAATATTTCGTTTAATTGTTGGACTATTTTCCTCTTTTTCTATCACTGCTTATCATTGTCTCCTCCCCCTCTCTCTCTTGCACACAGACACACACACACACACACAATTTTGCCAGTTTGTTCATAGGAGCGTATATACCGTATATGATCTGTTTAAGGATTCCTGGCCTCCTCCATGTGTTTGCTATATTAATTATCCCTGTAATTGAGGTATATTTTAAAATTAATTTCTGTTAGGTGTTGTCAAGGTGACCAACTCGTTTCAGTCCGCAAGTTTTCTTGCTACTACCAATTTCAGAATTCTCTCTTTATGTTTATTCATGCTTTGTCAACAAAATTTTTCTGCCGTGATTATGTTATTTTCATAGACGCTATTAATTTCCCCACACAGCACAATCACGTTAAATAAACGTGCAGTCAACTTTTTCTTAAATGTTTAATAAACGTTGAATTTTGGTTGAATTTACGTTTATTCCACGTTTATACAACTATCGGATTAGTATTCTAAGAAATGTCGATTCAACGTTGAATCTGATGTTTACTAAACGTTTTAAAGACGGTGAATTAAACCTTTGCTGCAATTTTATTTTGGCATTGACGTTGAATAAATATCTATTCAACGTCTAATCAACGTTACGCAGCGTTTACACAACGTTTAGAGAGAAACAAAATTCAACCTTTAGGACAAATTTCGTACCTTTCCCAAAAATCCCTACTTACAACAAATATTTGAATCTGTGAAGATGAACAGAATATTATAAGTTTCCCAGACCGAATCCTAGTACTTTTTAGGGTTGATCCCAGGAAAAATCCTTTGATTTAACCTGGAATCAACCCTAAAATTGAAATTTCAGTTAAAACATATCGTACTGAACATTGAAGTACTAGGCTTCGATCTGGGAAACACATTATTCTGTTCATCTGCACAGATTTAAATATTCGTTATAAGTAGAGATTTTGGTGAAAAGGTACGAAATTTGTCCTGAAAGTTAAATTTTACTTCTCTCCAAACGTGACCCATGACGTGACAATCCAACAATCCGGGTTTGATTTCCGGTGGGAGAAGTTGAAACAATTTTACCTAGTGGGTTTTCAAGGGTTTTTCGTCAGACAAATGCCGGGATGGTACCTACAAAATAGGCCCTGGCCGAGTAATTTCCAACATTCTCTCCACCACCCTATCTGCGCCTGAGCCCAAGATGCATGAAGGCCATAAAAACTTCAAATTCAACTCCGCACAAGATTCACACACAAAACTGTTTCCTTCATCCGAACCAAAAGATAGAAAATACTAGAAGGTTGCGAAAACTCGTTTTTTTAAAATGGGAACCCATTCTCTAATACAGACACTTTTGGGAGGATGAGTGGTAAGACTCCCTGCCTTGTAATCAATGGGTCCTGGGTTCGATTCCCAGTAGAGACACAGAAAGTTCAGAGCCCACGGTAAACTGTTGGTCCCGTCCTTATTACATATTCACCCGATGGAAAGCAGTGGCAAACCACCATCGGTTCACGTGCCCAGGAACCTTCCTTAGGACACAACACACGTCACCATCACCACATAAATAAATAATTAAAGTTGAGAGGATGGGTAAAAACTGAATATTGGTCAGTTTCACCCCATTCTGCGACAGTTTTTCCGGTGGCCGGAAAGCGGTGCGATACATTATTAACATTAATTCCAGTTAACTGCCATAATGGCCAGGTACTGGCTCCACGCCAAACGTTTGCACCAGAAATCCCGCCACGCAATAACTGCCTGCCATAATACTCAATAAACATATATTTTTCTACTGCGATTACCAATGTTTCCTCTTTCAACGCGTGTGCATCTATCTATGGCTAACTCCTGTATGTTAGTTTTAAAAGCTTCATCGATACATAACTGCGCTTCCTCTACCTACTAACGATGTAGACAATGGATATTGAAATGTGTTCAACACTTCAACACTGAATAACTGAGTCCCACACAACCTGAAACAGTCAATGAGAATGCAGCCTGCTTCTGAACATCGAAACGATTTAGTAGAAACATGAGTTGCACGATAAACTCATCAGAAGCCTTATTTATTTACTTTCAAAACTCTAGTGGAGGAAACTGGTACCATCACCCTAATATGAATTTATACATAACCACACTGGAGAAAAACAATACCTGGCAACGTAAATGAGTTGCTATTTGACTTTTTCTTTCTGTCCACTCTCCTTTTTAAATTTAAATTTTATTTATGGCTTTTAGGCATATTTGTCACAGACAGGATAGCATAGGTAAAAGGACGTGAGATCGAAGCCGGCTAGGACCTACTTTGAAGATACCATCCCGGTAATAGGAGGGCAGGCTGCTCGGAGTGAACCCAGGAGAACCTTCCAAATGTGAAATAATACTCTACCAACAGGGTTATGGTTGCTTAGTTGATCTCGCTATTACTCTTCGATTATACTTTTCACCAACGTGTACAAAAGCAAGTTTTTTTTTCTCGTGTACAAGGGCAATTAATAGCATTATTTACATAACCAATAATCTGCTTCTGTACTATCTGTAACCTAACACCATAGAATGGACCAGTTCTCTACACTCTTCACGACTGATTTCCAGGTATCATCTTCATGCGACAGATATTATAATGCATGCAACATCTTGCACGTTATCAATACATCGTGTATAAGTGCGTTTTGCTACTGAAATATAGTGTATTGAAAGTACATCTTAATCACTTGATCCTGTTTAGTACTGATTTCCTCGGATTGGCTAAAACTTAAACACATATAACTGATAAAACATAGGAAAATAACATTATATTCTCATGATGTCATTCTCCTTTTCTAGTATATTTTCTTTCATCCTTCCTCAAACTAAACTGCCTTCCGGTTCCTCCACACCGTTGAAGTTAAGTGAGCAGACAAACAAAGAAGAAGCGCCTTCCGTTAAGACTTGAGAGAACAAAAGACAAACGGTTACCGTAGGCATTGTATGAATATTAAATAGAAGTGCATTTTCATCAACAAAAAATGATATTATATAACACCTAGTGAAGTTTAAGCATAAAACTATCACTGAAAATTTTGCCTCTGTAGATTAGGAAAACTCACAAACATTCAACGTTGTGCTTTCCACCATTTTAGAATGTTTAAGAGCACAATTTAAATTCAACGTTTAATACTGGTCATTATTTAAACGTTTATTAAATTACGTAGATAAAACCTATAATTCAACGTCACCAAATACAACGTTGTCAAAATTCAACGTTTTCAATGTTTATAAAACGTTAATTTAACATTGTGTGCTGTGTGGGTTGGGATTATTCCTACGTATATCCACTTTACACTTGATTTTCACGTGTTGGCCTCATGATAGCACTGATTCAACAATAACATTCAATCGTTCTAAGACAGCAATGACCTTCTCAGTTGTCTTAGTTGTGATGGAAGTACTCACTCCGTTCGTCAGTCATTCCATTGGAAGTTCTAACACTGTCTCGAAGTGTATTGCTCCAACAAACACCTGATCTATTTCAGCAAATGGAAAATGTTTACAATATGCATCGTCATGACTAAATAGACTGTACCTAGAAGTATTAACATGTTGTCAATTTTCTTACAAGAAACAGTTTAAACAATTTCTTAAACAGCACATCTAAAATATCGTACCTTAAACAGTTTCTAGAAGAAACATAGCTTTGTGTCTAGGGTTGGGACTCAGAGATCGAGTGCACGCTTATAATTGGTGAAATCTGGAGCCGAATTCCACTCTAACTAAAGTTTTAGCCTGGTTTTCCTTAGTCACACCAGGCGAATGTGGGAATAGTACTAAGATTATGAACAGCTCAGTTTATCCCACTTTGTTTTTCAATGAATAATGTAACGTTTGCACAGTAAGTTGTAAACTAACATTTTAATAAAGATTTAAACCAAATTTTGCCACTGATTTCGTGCCAAGTATTGAATATATAAAACTATTAACTAAATTCGCAATTAACTCTTTGTGGTTTATGTGGAGTCATTAGTCACACAACCTAACCTAAGGAATGCACATAGTATAATAATGTAATATGAAACCGAATAATGATGTTCAATAAGACGTATAAGGCATATAAATTAAAGTGGGTGTTCTTAGTAGTAAGACTTTACTGTGTTTTCAGTTTAATAATTTAGTACTTTTGTTCTTATATTTTTTTAGCAAAATCTTTGTATCTAACATAAATTTTGTTTTGTTCTTATTTGTTGTTATTCTAACATAGTATTTTTTTAAAATATTGCTTGATATTACATTTAATTGGAAGATATGTTAATTTTACAGAATGATTCCATGTCTTAAAATGATTGCAGAACATAATTTCATTTTAAAGAGTAAATCAACAAAATTTGTAGTTGTGACTTACATATCATTTCATTGTAGTAAACCTTCATTACTTACATATCATTACGATGCCAAAGTTTGAAATGCTCTTCAAATGCTAGAACATATCAATAATTTCAACAGTGAAGCGTTAATCGTCAAATAGCAAAAGAACTAGAATACTGTGTTGGTTTTCATAGTTTCCACATTTTCATTTTCAGATGTTTTTTTCAATTATAATAATTATAAATATTATGAAAATTTTTGAAACACATAAAATATATTCCTCCAAATTAAAGTTAACTATTGATAGATTCAAATGTTTTGTATTATCATAGGAACCTGATTGACGTATAATAGTCTTATTTTGCAGAACAATAATCTAGATAGTTTTCCTTTCGAATTTTCAAGTTCACAGAAGATGCAGAGTAAAGTATGGTAATTTGGCAGTATTTTATACAGAATACAATATTTTATTTGCTTCACAGTGCGCTGGATTCGTCGCGGGAGAACTCAACGAGCAGCATAGGTTGAAGCGAACATATAACTTTATCTGATGTGTCAAATGTGGAACCCTACAGAACTAGGGTTTCTAACAGAAAGCTTATAAAATAATACTGTAAAATTACCTATACTGCCAAATTACCTTACTTTACCCTATTGTTCAAATCTGTTCGTAGTCACATTAATAATAGAAATTGTTGCATATATCGCGTCTTTAGAGCTCATTTGTCGCATGTACATTTTTTTTATCAATAATTAGTTATCCAGTAATTTCGGTTGCTCAGAAGCATATCTTTTCTCTAACGTTTGTGAAGAAGCTAAGGGGCTATCTAATCGAAAAGTTTATTTTTTTAAAACATAATTTCCTTACTTTTAATGGAAGTTCAAATCTTCAAATTGCTCTCCTGTAAAAGTTTGAAAATGGACATGTTACATGAGTGCTCTAAACACGCGACATGTATATATTGTACATTTTCCTAATATGTATAATATATTGTATTGTTTTCCTCCAGTGCCGTTCCAAATGACTGATGTTTTAAATATTTTTATTAAAAGTAAATTGGTTCCTACATAATTGTCAGCAGCACTTCGGCTAAGTGAAAACTCTAAAGGATATTCAAGACGCAGTGTGGTGTCTCTGTATTTATAAGTAATAAAGCATTCAAACATGTTTTACAGTTATTACCAAAGCCAACTTGTGGTTCAGTACAAAGAACGTTCGAAATGTTTGACTTAATATTAAGTTTCTGTTTCATATATCAATGTAGCTTTTGAGCTTTTATGTATTAGAACATTTCGAAGCATCTTTCCATAAAATATTTATTTCAAAAAACAAATTTTAGCCTTCTCAAACCAATGAATTGAATTTGGAATATGAATTAAATGTACTGCCTTACCAGAAATATAGTACTTTGATTTTCAGACCCGCAAGAAGGAAGAAGTTGTACATATTCCGACACCATACATGTTGACAGTTCTTTCATTCCTGTGGAAGTGCATATAAATAGACAAACTAATACGTAATTCATTCTATTCTGTATGATTGATCGTGCTGTTATCATCATCACAAAATTATATGATCTGATGTTAGTTCATGCGTTTTAATAATACTGGCGTTTAATATACATACAATGAAAATATACAGCTACTTTACGTTGCTCATTACAAGGCTGATTTTCAGACAGAAAATATAATTTTATATTTTATTGATTTATATATTTGAAATATTATATTCATGATTGTTACGACTGATGGTAAGAACGAACAACTACTATGTCATATACTTGATATGCTTTCCCTCCATCAAAGAATAAACTTTTATATTTCTTAGTATTCAACAGTGTAGTTGTACTTACACTTGTATTATGCCTTATGTATTAATAGATATTTTTCTCCATCAAAGAATTGGATTTTATATCTTATCAACATGTACGGTATAAAAGTGCTCGAACTTGGTATGTGTAGTGAAAAGGTACAAATACATTGCTTTATTGAGTTTTTGAGCCTTACTTCCTGTACCAGAGAATTGCATTTACACATTATTAATAATAGTGCCTTGGTGTGTACAATGAAAATGAAAAATGATTATTCATTTTTAGATGCCTAACATTTCCCTCCGTCCAAGAATCTATTGATGTATTTTGTAAACGTTGTAATATAACTTGTGTTTCATATGTATTCAATATAATGAGAATGTAAAACGGTACTAATAAATGTATTAATTAACTTTTTAGTTATTATATTCACAAACTACCTTATCCACAGTTTCATTAATGTCTTATAGCCATCGAAGAACATGAGAAAAGGAACTGATAAAGTGAAAGATCAATGAATACATTGCGCAAATGACCACATGTTAGCAGAAAAAGTAACACGTATACAAACATGTGAAAGGATTCCAGAAAGCCAGGTGACGTCGGCCCGTTGTTGGTATTTGGCCGGCGAAAGTCGGGTCGACGGGCAGGAAGATGTCGGGCTTTGAAAAGTCCCGACAAGCAGCCGACGTCGGCGGCCGGGCCTGGGCCGGGTTTTGCTCATATGCCGGCAAGTCGGGGTACCGACGGTGGCACGGAAAATGGCTCGACGACCAAACGTCACTTATGGGTCGGCGCCGAACTTCCCCCACCTATTCCCGGACTACTAGTCGGGCCACGACGGCGGCCCGATCGAATATCCTTGTCTTGGTAAGCATTTGGCTTGCTGGAGAATGCATGTATCTCGAGGGCTAATAAGGTATAAATGGTTTATTTATCTTTTCTGTTTTCAAACTGCAACTAAAGGTCATTTTAATGATACGTCTTACAAGAACAAATAAAGGTGATGCAAATAACCAGTGGAAGAAATTTTAAGTAAGTAAAACGTTTTGGAGCAAGAAAAACAAATTTATGCAAAACTGAAGCCTTTTTTCTTTTGCGAGTATTCAGTTTAACACACATAGACATTTACTCTATGAGGCTAGGCTTACTCTAATGAATCGCAATTACTGATGTAATACGTAATAAACTTTAAAATAAAACAATTATAATTTTTGCAGCCCCATGCAGAGTATCGTTTATTTAATCTTTGCAGACATTAAACATATTTCTTCCTAGACACCAGTACAACTACCAAATAGTAGTCTGACCGATTGATAATCAAAAATGTAAGTTTAACTTCTTCTTCCGCATACACTGAGTTGAAATTAAAACATGACAGCGGAGTCGTATACATATGAGTTCCATCAAATTATATTTATGTCCTGTAGGCATCTTTGGTTCAGGCCACCTATGATTTTCAGGTTCAGGACATCTACGCCAAAACCCTGTGCTCTTGTGTCCTGCGCTCAGAATATCATTAATAGTTTAGTTGGTCCTATAATCTGATTGCTTGTTCCAGTATCAGTGAGCAGAACGTTCTTAAATTATGTATGCTTCCAAAGAACAATTAATTTAAGTCTTAATTAAATACAAAGTTTTCATCAAGACTAGTCAGTTTCCTCAACACTTAAGTTTTGTGTAAGCTAGTCATATGTGACTATAAGTAAACAAACCAGCCTGTACATCTATTGATGCTTCAATAATGAGAACCATGTTATAAACATCCTCAGGTTTGTGTCTAGATAGATTTTAGTATAATGCATTCTTATATGATATGGAATATAATTGTAATATCTTAGAATATAATGGTATATTATGGTCTGTATTGTTACTTACCCTTACAACGGACAGAACTGATAAATTCAAACTTACAGTAAATCTCCAGAAAATTCGAAGTTTGAATTAATCCCAATATGAAACAGAAGTTTCTCTTTCCTGGATTTTTTTCCCAATACTCGGATCGTCATTACATTTAGTTGGTCGATTAATTGCAATATCAAAGAATTAAGAATTGGAAAGCACAATTGAGAACATGCAAACCCTCACATGTCAATCTAAGTAGATTTTCCGGAAGTGACAGAAAACACGCTTTTGGTGTTCTCTGGAAGAACTTTCATCTACGTGACGCAAACTGAAATAACTTGAGGAACCGGTATAAATCTTTCAGTGAACTTTATTAAATTCGTGATCCATAATTTTTATAAAAGAAAAATGCAATAAACTTTATACATGAGATGTGTGAGATTTTGGACTTGTGTGGTTTCGCTGTTACCTCCTCAATTGCAGAACGTAGTATGTTCACTCTGGCACTTTTCCAGGAAATGAGCAAAATGGAAAAGATGTTGCTGGCTTCCCACCTAGGAAAGAATTTTCTCTAGGTTTTCATTCAGATCATAGGCTCATATTGACACCTAGGATACGAAGAATCTGGGGATACTAATTTAAAGTATGGTTACCAATAGTCCGATTTTTACCGGACATGTTCTGCTCTTTAACCTTTCTTGTAATGTAAGACCGGCATTTGGTATTTTCTTGAAAAAGTCTGGCATTTTAAAAATAAAATGAGCAAGACGTTATTACACCTGGACTTGCATTACACGTGGACGTTCTGTTTTTTACGGTAAACCCGATGGTCACGAGTGGTAATTTGTCGCTATTTAATAACTGATGGGGTATTAATAACTGGCTGGTATTATAGTCGGTATATCGCAACTCAATAAGTTTTGTAAAACGTGGATGAGCTATAGTTGCTGTGATGGTTTTTTTTGTTTCTATTTATGCTTCTCATGGCGTGCTTCTGTCAATAAATGTGTTCATTCCTGCAAATTCAATGTGTCCGGCATTTTTTTTTTAATTTGCTATTTTCAGAGTTTAGCCCTGCATTTGACATCCAATTGGAAACCCTCATTAAAAGTAAATAATGTTTTTCTAATTGTTTAATATACTGCCTTTTGCAATTGGTCTATTGAATTTTAGGTTCTCTGTTACAAGATACGGTGTGGACACTGTTTCTTACAAGGATGACTGGCGATATTAACTCTCAATAATCATATAAAGTACCTGTCTTCATATCCGCGGAAATATCAAAATACCCCCTAAGATTTTACCCACCCCTCTGGAGAGGTTTCTCTGAAAGAAATCCTGAAGCATTGTGCAATATGCTATCCAATTCTGTTGCCCAATCAGTTTAGTACTTAATTGGAGATCGTTTGGGTTATTAGATTTGCCACAGAAATTTCCTTTCATATTCAGGGTTTTGTCTGGAGAGAAAATTACTACGGAAACTAATAACATGCATGCGACATCATCGTGTGAGATAATTGACTGATTTTACTTCTTTCTCAACTTGCATAGGACGTATATGACAAATATTTGCTGTCTGAAAATTTTATATTATTATTTTCTAATTCTGAATCGAACACCGTGTGCTTCTATAGATATATCAAGAAATATCCCTTAGTAAGATAATTACTATGAAAACGTATACAATATCACTTTGTACTTTCCCTTCAACAGCATGTATTATAGTTTCATCATTTTGTTCAAATCGTTCCTGAATATATCGCTTGTGGGAGTCATGGAAACTAAATATTGGTCAACAGGTAGCACCAGCACCAGTTGACAAATTTTGGTGACGGTGACGCCAATAGTTTCGCCGGTGCCTCAAAAATTATGCTGCTTAGCAAATTAGACATACCCAGGAGAGTTTGTGCGTGGCGGCCAAGTAGTACACCTAGTGTTATCCAGTGCTTTTGCGTACAGTTTAAAACCGGCCCCGAACCCAAATATGATAAATACTCCCCTCCCTATTCTCGGTCTTCTTTCCCTTCTATCTCCCTACCGAGGGTGAAGTGGGAGAGTCTTGTAGTTGTCGAAGTCGTAGGGAAAGCGAAGGGAGAGGAGCATTTCTCATATTTGTGCTCGGGCTGCTTTAAAAATGTACGCAAATAGAAGAAGATAGTGAAATTACGGACTTAGTTTCAACAGGCATACACATGGAGGAATTAAAATGGAAGGAGACACCCAAGCTGCCAAATTTTGAAGCTAAAAATGGCCACCCGTCAATCTTCCAGTCCGGCCATCCGCCATCTTGCATTTGGAAGAAACCACGAAATCCCTATTGTTTTATGTACACCATACACATAATATTTAGATGAAATTCTAAATCTTATGTCATTATACTTACATTTGTTTATTAGGGAACGTTCAAATTAATTCCAGGTGCGCTTGAATGGAAAATCTAGCAGAATAAATACTACCCAATGAAAAATATTGACATCTGTAGTCGCGTAAGCCCCCTGGTTACCAATATTAAAAGATTCTCGAAAAAACTGATAATACAGGATCTTTTTATATATTTTCTCTAAATGACAATGAAACCCGTAAGTAATGATGAAAAGACAAGGAAGTAATATTAAACACGTACTAAGAAATCCAAAGCCATCCACCAAACCAACGTAGCTAAGTTCGAAGTGCGTTGGAAGGTTCTGGGAACCATGCCCATTCTAAGTTACAAGTAACACTATTTCAAGTAGACACTCAGATCTAGAAGAGTTATACATATTTAAACTCAGCATAAGAAACAGAGTTTGTGTGTAAAATATTAGGTGCCATTGGCCAGTGGATGAAGAGAAATTGATGATACAATAGTCAGATTTTTCTCTGTGGAGAGTGATATAAAAGTGTTGAAATACCACTATATTTTTAAATTGCTGAAAGAAATGAAAAGTAAATACACAGCAATGGTTACTGGGCGAGAGGCGCTACCTTGAAACCCAGTATATTCTTCCACCCAGTATATTCTTCATGGCCGCCATCTCGAAGTCCGCCATATTGAATCTCGATTGATTTTCTTAAATGCGAAAGGGGTCGTGTAATATGACATTCTGAGCTAGAATTTTACTAGAAATACGTTTCTGAAGCCAGTTTTGCTGTAAATGTAATAATGTGAGAGATATTAGTATGTGACGCTATAGCTTGGGGTAATGATACCAAGTACAAATAGCCTGGAAACACCTATTTTGCCTTGAAATAACGACGGAAATGAAACCCAAATGCGTACAAATCCATATCAATATAGGACACTATACTCAGGAGCAATTTGTATCCATTTTGTTTCATTTCCGTCGTTATTTCGAGAAGAAATGGGTGTTTCTAGGCTATTTTATTGTTACCCCCATGATAGCGTCACATACTATTATCTCTCATAATATTGCATTTACGGACAAACAGACTTCAGAAACGTATTTTTCGTAAAATTCTAGTACAGAATGAAATATTTCAAGACCCCTTCCCACTTAAGACAATCAATCTAGATTCACTATGGCGGACTTCAAGATGGCGGCCATAAAGAATATACCCTCCACAAGGAAGCGCATTCCACCCAGTAACCATTACTATGTATTTACTTATAATGGTATCTCAACCCTTTTATATTACTCTCCACAGAGAAGAATCTGATTATTGGACGGGAAAAGCGTAAGCCATAGTGAAAATTGCCTAAAGACCACAAATAAATGAAAATTCAAAAACCCGTCAAAATTTAATGTGAGATTTTATCCATATTATTACAGAAAAAAATAAACTGATAGTTCCATACTAGGGATGGTCTGATCCGGATCCGAGTGTCGAATATCCGACACTCGGATCCGGAATCTGGATCTTTGGTAAACTTTATTTTATAGGGGGCAGGCAGCCTAGTTACTTTTGACTTCGACCCGTCACGATTTGACCCTTTACACCTAGTTAAAATCCACAAACATCCATGCCCCTGCCGAGATTAGAACTCGAGACCTTCGAGTCGTTGGCCTAACGCCTTAGACCACACGGTTACTCGGTCGGCTTCGGATATTCGGTCCAATGGGTTCGTGTGATTTCAGTCGCATATTCAAAAACTTCGTTATTATGATACTGAGCCGCCGTAGCTCAGTGGTAGAGTGTTGGCGCAGCAATTGGGAGGTCGTGGGTTCGATTCCAGCGGTCGTCCATCCTGACTGTTTTCCCTCAGTCACACCAGGCAAATACCGGGATGGCACCTTCAACATAGGCTCTGGCCGACACCTTCCAGAATCCTTTCCCCTTCCCTATTCCGACCTGAGCTTTAGATGCCTAAAGGTCATAAATAATATTCAATTCGTTATTATGATGCATCTGAAGCTGCGATGCCGGGATGGAAATGTATGAATGGCCCTGGCCAATACCTTCCCCATCCTTTGCGAACCTCATCCCGTCCTGAGCCGAATTCCAATGAAGAAAATGCACCCGAACCCCGACGGTCCAATTTTTGCCGCCGTCGGCCCGGCCTCGGGGGTGTGACAGTCGGGAAAAATTCGCATTTAAAGGCGGTCCACCGGTGGCCCGATGCCAAATAGGCGCGTTAGACAAAAAAATTTGTTGTCAAAGGACCTAAAGAACAAATGCTAGGAGTGATCTAACTAGCTTAAACTGATACTTGCAGTGTACCAATCACACCAGTACATTTTGTGAAAATGGTTGGCAAAAGGGTGGGATAGCTTTTTTGCCTCCCTTGTCTCGACTATGGGATTGGGATTTGGTCGGGACTGAGAAAAATGCCGAACATGTCCTAACAAGGCGGGAATATGACGGCAAGAATAGTCGGCCCCACCAACTATCTGAGACAGTGAGCAGAAAACAATTGCAATTAAAATCAGTGATAGTCACGATACATCTACAATAGCCATTAATTTCTTCATTATAGGGATTAAAAAATTGCAAATGACAGTTAGGATCGTCGGGCTTCATTCGGCATTTGTTTTGAACCCGACTCTATACCGACTATTGAAATGTGGGCGGCAGCATTTGTATGGGCCGAATTCTGGCCGAGGGCTGTAATGCTATAATATTAAAATATGCTTATTACATTAAAACATTTTTATCTCCTAATTTCATTCGCCTTTTTACAGAAATCTGTAGTTGAAAATATAAAAATACAATGAAATTAACTAAATTTTCATGTTCTCGTTTGCGTGTTGAAACCACTGAATTTTAAACTACGAACATTTAATTTTGTTAATAGGGCATTAATCTATGACATAGATTTCGCTTTATGTGTGTTTTCTAAGGCGACATATTACATTTATTGAGAAATAAAAAATTAATAGTGCAGCGATGATCAAGGTGTTGAAGTAAAAAACTGCATATAAGAAAAAAAAAGGAAAGTATTCTTTATTTGTATTTGTGAACAATGCGTAGGAACTCCATTCTAGACTGCCTGTTAATACAGATACCGTAAAAGAGCATCGATCGTGCAGCGTGGATCCGTGGATGAGTGGATAAAACGACGAGCTACTAACGAGAAGTGCGGAACGTTCCTATGTTCGAACCCCACAGCTATCACTGATATTATTTACTGTTAGAAAATTAACACTGTAAATCATGATGAAATGAAACTAGCTGTGTGCAAACGAAAAGACAGCATTCATGCTTTTGTTTTGACCAACTGAACACGTTTCTTATAGCAATATGCGGGTCGTCTTAGCTGTGCCGACGGCGGCAAACGCCTGGTGCCCCATAGTGACTGTCGGGAAATGGTTGGGATTTGGGTGGGAAATGATCGGGCCGACGCCGGCCAAAATGAGCGTTTTTCTGGAAGGTTTTTGCTGCCTTTGGGGTTGTCGGCCCGACGATCGGGAACCGAGTGCGACCCGACCCTGACCGGCGTCGGCCCAGAAGAGGGCCGACCCAGTTTTCTCCATTGGGATATGACAAAAGGCCATAAATAACGCCAATTTAATTCAATGTATCTGAAACTCATAGAGAAGAGTAACCAAAACTTACAGCGTAAACATCGAAAGCTGCATAACGAACAAAAAAAAATCCTCAAAGTATATGAAATATAATGAATACTACTGACATTTCTTTAGTCAGTTTTCTTGTAATTACTTAAAATGTATGAGAAAAATTAAATCAGTAATCCCTCTCTTTAAATTCTCGGATTAACACATTGACAGCGTAATGAAAAGTACAGAAAAAAAAACTTATAATTTTCTCCCTGCGATCAATTCGTATCAACATTTTATATTTGGATAGAAGTTTTCTGTAACACTTACCTGTGAATTGTGACTTTGGGAGGCTTCTTATTGTATCTGTTTGTGCATCCAACCGCTACACAACTCATAGCCATTTTAAAAAATTACAGAAAAGCATAAATAATGAACTGCATTATTTGCATGTCAGTGAATGCAATACTTCCATTTTCTTCCAAATGCAATATGGCGAACAGCGATACATACAATCGTGGCGGCGGCCATTTTCGGCTTTAATTTGATTTCGAAGTAGGGGTACGTTTGGGCGTCTCCTTCTAATTTAATTCCTACAACGGCATACATTATACACGAAATTATCACGCTTACACAAAACAAAATACTACGAGGGGAGGGGGCACATTTGAACACAGTGTTGGGCAAATTTAATTTTGCTTCTTCACACTCACAGAATTTGTTCAGAGGGATAAATAACATATGTATCGGAAGATTTACATCTCGCCGAAGAAAGTGACGTACTTCATTGCCACCTTAAAGCAAGGACAGGAACTTAGAGGTTATCATTCAAATGTGCCTTCCTAGGGGGTAGATTTAAACAAGAGTGAGGTAGCCTTGAACTTGGCTGGGGTAGTTTTGGACAAATCATTAATCTTATTACAATCACATTTATTTTCTTAGTAAATGCTTCTAAATACAAATACGGAAACAGAAAAATGTAAACTTAAGCTTTACTAGGCATAGAAAGAATATAAAACTACGTAGTTGTAAATAAACTTTGAACTTACTTGCTTGCTTGATCCTGTATTGGTGTTATGAGGATTACATAACCATTAGGGTTACATACACTTCGAACTCGTAGAAATTTTGTAAAAAAAAATCTTCCACATAGCCTAATTGAAATGTTTTAATAGATATAACGAAAGGAATAAACACTGTTAATCATATAAACTTCGTTGCAAAATAATTTTACTTCTCAACAGCAAGTTTTAGCTGTAAGGATATAAGGTGATACCTTGCTCACATCTGCCCCAAACTTTTTGTTCAAAGCTGCCCCGCCCGGTACGTCGAATTACGCACACTTTGTTATTATGAGAGACGGAGAAGGGTGATCAGTAAACAAGGACAATTTAATCCGTGAAGGAATGTAGGCTTAGTTACTTCGTTCCTTATTAGTTCCTAATAAGTTCACATGGAAGAATAAGCTGCACGGCTACAGTTCTCTTCTCTCCAGAAGCTTACAATCTCTGAGATAAATTTTTACTTTGGTACACATAAATTACATCAAGTACCGTACTTCGCCAGGTAATGCATACAAATGGCGAGAAACAAATGACAGCTGTGCCGTATAGTGTTCGCAACTTATAAATGTTGGAAAAAAAGAAATATCGTTTTATTAATTAAAAGTTATCCTAGATGTTCTAAGGTACATCATTACTACCTTAGAACCACATTACCACGTTATGGTACGTTATGATAACGTGGTACACCTACATTATACTGTTTTCAATACTCTCATACATTTACACATAATTTTCTTTCCTTTGACTATTTCTTTATCTACAAACGAGATAGCCTATCTTTCTGCTAAACTCCTACCGACAAAAAATCCTGATTTTGACTAAAAATTCCTTATTTATCTAAAAATTACTGGTTTTGACTTTATATTTTAATTTTCTTCATTTTCTTTTCTTTTCTTACTTACCTCAATTATTACTATAATATGGGTAATAGCCTTGTGAACATTTTACAGGGGTGTGGAAACGGGGGCCCAGGATGGCTGGGTCCCCAAATAGTGTGTGCTTCCCAAATGAAAATTGGGATAATACAGTAGATATACTGTTTCAGGCACTTCGTACACGATACCTGTGGGTCAATAATCTCCCAGGTTGGTGAGTGGTAATGCTCGATGCCTTATAATTAAGGGATCCCAGGTTCGATTACCGGTAGGGACACAAGTGGTTCGGAGCCCACGTTAAACTTTAGGTCTCGTCCTTAGTAGCTTACCAGCTCGTTTAGGTCATAAACATGGAGTGCCAGGATATTCCTCCATTTGGAGGAAGAGAGACTAGTTGAGAATCAGAGAAACAAGACATAAATAGGCAGAAATTCCATTCATGTTAAGTTCTAAGATGTATGAATTAATGGAAAGAAAAGGAAAATAATAATATGGACATCATGCAGGAATCGTCATTATGCAATGCAACAAAACTTGTGTTGTTCAAACACACACAGAGAAAGAGAGAGCAAGAGAGAGGGAGAAAGCATGGAAGAAGACGTGGAAAGAGCGAAAAGATAGAAGAGAAAGAAGGAAAGAAATATGGCGGAAGATATGAAAATAAATTAAATCTTAATGCTTATGAATACACAGTGTGCATCTATCCCCCCCTGCAACCTCTCTCTCTGTGTGTGTGTGTGTGTGTGTGTGTGTCTTGTGTTTTTCTCCTTTACGCGATAAATCTCTTTCAGGAGCGATCGCGAACATCATTTACAGTGCTTGATTTTTTGAAGAAGATAATTTTAAATATAGGTGGGAAATTGAATCGAGAAACTTGAAAATGAAGAGTCACACCAGCTGTCCACTTACCGACACAGACCATAATAAATGTCATGTTAAATCAGGCAATAAACTCGCTACTGGCAGCGAGTTACCGCCGGTCTCATTTCAATTTTATTTACGGCCGTTAGGCATCTTTGGCTCAGGGTCCCCGGTTCCATAAGAAACATTTGATCTGCATATAAAGATGAGGCAGGAAGTAACTCACAATCTTGAGAACTTACTGTTGCACCAACATATATTTCGGATTAATCCAGGATTAAAAGAGAGATTTCGTAACTCTACGAAACGAGTTCTAGTTCTTGAAGGGATTGTGCGGTGTATAACGGCTGCAAAAAACAGTGTAGCGACCCTAGTAGCCAGCGCTACTGCGGCATACAACAACAACGCGAAACCACTCTCATTTGGGAGGAAAACCTCGCCAAGCCCACGTTAGCGTAATGGACTAGTAATCATACTGTAGCGCGTTCGAATCCTGGTTTCGACACTTTTATTTTTTTTATTTTTTCTACTTTATTAGTGCCTTTTCTTCCTATTTCTTTTAAAAAATAATGTTTTCTTTATATTTCTTAAAATATACATTTTTCTTTTCTTC
>JAGDQP010037301.1:0-18683 GCA_022664845.1 Lepisma saccharinum | reverse complement strand
TTTTTTCTTACAGAACCTCAAAATCGCTGATTTCGCAATAAACTCTTGTTCCTGTATAGCATGCTGACGTTTTGTGACACGCGAAACTCGACTGCATGCACTGCCGTACGTGTTGATACTCCCCTCGATTCGCTCGCGTCGCTGCGCCAAGAATCCCACGGCAGGCCGCGCATCGAACTTGAGGAGTTTGGAGGAACTGCGTCTTTTTATCACAACCAGAATCTGCAGTGCACTGCGCCCCATGATGCAGATATTCCCTCATACTCCAGAGCGCTGCATCCGAATGGGGAAACTTCCACATTCTGCCTGTATAACATGCTCCTGGCAGTGCTAACGTTTATGACGAGTAAAACTTGGTGGGACACGCAGGAGTATTGGAAGTCGGCGCGAGGAACTAGGCTCATCCATATTCCATTTCACCATTTTTTAAGGTTGAAGGAGTTGACTGGACAGTTTGCACCCCTGGTGCTTTTGCTCGTATTTCGCAGCTTTTTACACTTGTGTAATGTATATACTCGCTTCGCCTCATTGGGGCGCTGGCCCCAGAATTCCAAGATGGCCTCACTGGGGCGCACCCCTTTATCGCAATCAGGCTCCAGCTGGGAATTGTACCCTAGTAGGGGAGACGAGCCGAATTTATTCTAACCTACTCGTAATGGTACACCTTCATACCAAATTTCATTTCTCTAGCTTCAGTCGTTATAAAGGGGGGCTTAGGCGGACATTTTGGATAAAAGATGGACACATTTTTAACGTTTTCTTATATTCTCGTGACATACTCGTGATGATACACTGTCATACCAAATTTCATTTATCTATCTCGAACGATGTGAAAAGTGGTATTTCAGCTGCCATTTTGAATCAAAGATCGTGAATTTTTTAAACGTTGTTATGGTTTCCTAAACTACTCTTGATAATACATCATTATACCAAATTTCGTATCTCTGGCTCAAGCAGTTGGAAAATGGATTTATGACGCCCGCCATTTTGGATCCAAGATGGCGTCTTTAGAGATATTTTGTAATATTTTCATAATCTACTAATAATGTTGTACTGTCAAACTAAATTTCATTATTTTAGCGGCAGCCGTTAAGGCTGTGTATTCTTTAAAGTTTTAGGGTTGGCGGCCATTTTGAATCCAAGATGGCGACTTTTTCAAAATTTAAAAAGTTTTCTTAATTTGCTATCAATGATATAGTATTTCACTGTTCTATCTTTAATCGTTTAGGCTCTGTATTCTTTGAAATTTTAGGTTTGTCAGCCATTTTGAATCCAAGATGGCGACCTTTTCAAAATGTCGGAATTTTTCCTTTATCTACTTATCATCCTCTACCTTCATACCAAATTTCATGTTTCTAGCTTACTCCAAACACCCTAAACAATATGATGAGTGAGTCAGTCAGTCAGTCAGTCAGTCAGTGAGTGAGTGAATGAGTGAGTGAATGAGTGAGTCAGTTAGCCTAAAATGTGCAATTTCACGGGTCCACAACTAGAACATAGTTTGAGATACGAATATGAAATTTTGTACATCTGCACATATTTACCATATCTCCTTAACGGCAAACGCTCATATTCCTATCTTTAACATCTTTTTTCTTACGGGGCCCCCAAATCGTCGATTTTGCCATAAACTCTTGTTCCTGTATAACATGCTTCTGGCAGTGCTGACGTTTTCTGACGCGAAGAACTTGGCTCATGCACTGCCGTGCATGTTGATATCCAAAAAGTAGGAGACACGCATGAAAATTAATATAAATATGTTGAGGTCTTGTATCCATACTTAAGTTAATAAAATAGGCTAACAAGGTTTATTAACCTTACTTTACATCAGTAGTCGATTTGAGGAGAACGCCGGGGAATGTCGTTCCCCCAGTTCCTGGAAAATCGAATTTGCGTTCTTCTACTTTATTTCGTCCTGGAACGCAGAGGGACGATCCACTTCTTAGAGGGGTCGCATGCGGAACGTTCCATTATGTGGAATTTGTTTATAGCTTGTTTAAATTTGTTTATAATTTCAAATTTAGTACTGTTCTTCATTTCGACATAACCATGTGATATGGATTATTTTTGGTCATACCGGTTGTATATGATTGGCGATGCGATACGAGGCAGAACGTGCTGCTAAGTCTGTACGTACAACCTTTGCAGCCAGCAGGATTGAGACGCTTCTGAATTTTCGGAATGTTTCTGAATGGAAGTAACAGGGTTTAGGGAATTCTTACATTAGGGTTTGAAGCCCAAATCCTCGGAGCCATCACAGTCCGCATACACTGTTTGGGTTCTTATTTTTTTATTATCACTAGGGATCGAAGCCTGAATCCCTGTAAATCAATAGGCACCTAAACTTGTTCGTAGGGACAAAAAAAATTACATTTGGGCTGATATGAGTAACATATTCAGTGGAAGCCGATTGTGTAGCTCTTCAAGCTGGAAAGAACTTCAGAAATGCTTAGAACTAGAAAGAAATTTCATGAATAGTTCTCATCCCCTTTGTAGCTGCTGTAACTGTTAATCATTTAGCTTAAGGGCTTCCAGGCACTATATTTTGGATTCCGAAGTGAGGCGTTTGTTCACCTGTCTCTCAAAAGCCAACCATTTTGTCAATTAATAGACATTTTCTTTCTTATCGTTGTCATTGAGATCTTTCCGATTCTTTTTTAATTCATATTTATGAGTATTATGTCCTCTTGAATGGGCCTCGCCGTTATGTATGTGTATTCTCATTGACTGAGTTCCCTTACATAAATATCATGAGAGGATTTGTTTTTTCCGTGCTTGTAATAAAAAAAAATTAGGGCATTTTCCTATCTTATTTGTTTTGTACTACATATTTTTATTAAGATTTTGGTATTAAGCTGTCTCTTTAGTAAAATCTGTTTGTTTGCTGAATAAATACTGCGTTGCTATGTTTAGCTTCGAGTGTTTGAATCTTGATGTACACCACTGATGGTATACTGGCTTGGCAGTCACTTCCAAGGGGCTTATTTTATTTTTTTATTTATTTATTTTTTTAAGAAAGGATATATTTAGTATATGTGGGTTTCTTACAAAAGTTAGCTACTGCTCATTTTCATCTCTCGAAAAAATATATTCGGTTTCATTTTATAATCTTTTCAGGTGCACACTTGTGCTCTTGAACCAATGTGGTTTGCATTATATTGTGATTGCATTTTGTTTTTTACTTTGGACTCAGTTTGATTTTCGTTCGTTAACTATGCACTTGTAGTATTTGAGTGTTGGTTATTAAGCAGCAGCATAGTCCACAGTAGTGGTTCATAATATGTGTTCTTTTTGTAATATGTAGGTTTTTTCTGTAATAAGTTTGACGTGGGTGATAGTGGGCTCCCTCTTTCAGAAGTTCAGTTCCGGGAAAGGAACAGACTTTGGTGTTTTTTATGCTCCAGGACACGAAAGCCTAAGCGTAAAGTATCCTATACAGAGCGGTTTTGTTCTATTCTTTGTAATAGTTGTTCATTTGTGAATTGTTTGTGACATTGAAGTTTTCGGGAATATTCCACGAATAACCCACGATTTCTTAAAGATTCAGCGGGTTGAATTCTGCTTGTATCATTTTGTGCTAAGCGTAACCATAAAACTGGTACAGCAATTGGTAAACCTGCTTTCTTTTCTTGTCTATTTTTAGTGTTTTGACTAAGCGGCAGGTCCTTTCATGTTAGTTTATCCTTTTACGTTTACTATTGGTTTCACGAAGCAGAATGGAAGTCTTTTTTAATAAATATTTGTTTTATAAGTATGCTTTTTTTTAAAAAAAACATATTTGTCTTGTTCTTGCCCAGCATAGAATCCTGTGGCGAACGTTTGTTACTGTGGCAATGAACTTGTGAGTTCCATAAGCCATAGAGTAAATAAGTGAGTAATTTGTTTAATAAGGAGTTGAGCAACCCTCGAAGGGTTCTTAGCTATTTTTGTGTTTACAATTTTTAAAATTTCACTATAATTTCAGGACGAGTTTTCCAAGTTCCTGTGGGGCTATTTATGTATTTTTGTCCCAGGCTGGAATTGACTTAGTGTTCCCAGAGTTCGTTGCTGGGTTATTTTTGCATTTTATTGAACAAATAAGTTGGTAACAGAGGAAGACTACAAAACTATTTGAAGTGTATACGTCAGTGTTTTTTAAAGTATAGTTATATATATTATTTGTAACTATAACTTCAGGTGGCAGTTTTACTTCATTGCGCAACAACAGGTTTATATAAAATTTCGAATCTTAGATAATAATATTGTTCTTCGATCAATTAGAAAATTGTATTTAATATTAATGCCCAGAGAGCGTTCCCCCACTTCTCTAAAGACAAATCGACGTGCACTGCTTTACATACGGCACACCTAAGAATTTCAGTGTTCTGTCAACGCTTTCTTTAGACAAATCACTCAAAGTGTATGTCTGAATCGAAAATCATTCCGGATAAACGAGATTTTAGTGTAATTTACCGCTGTCTATAATAATATCAAACTTTGTTTAATAAACCCGAACATGCAACAATGGGAAATGTTGAAAAAAAAATCGATAAAATAGAAGCTTATGGGGTGGGAAAATGTAATTTTGGTATTTTCTATTGAAGTTTTTTTTTTAACTTACTTACTTTTATGCAACAATGAGCAAATCGACCAAGGAATATTTTTACAATTTTACAATTTGTGATTTCTAGGAATTGGATTTTTAAGATTTTCTAAACATCGTTTTACGTATTTATAAAGAATTGGTTTGGCCCATTTTAGGGTTTCATACTTTTTAACCATACATCTATTAAATGTCAAATATTTACATTAAAATGATATAAGGGGCAAATACATTTCAACTGTAAACGCATTTTCCTTGATATGTTAAGAATGTACTGAATATTTTTTTTTTCAAAGGGAGATCAATATTCAAAGTTTCTCAAGTAACTCCTCGCTATATTAAGCAACTGTAGCCACAATCACATTTCTTTCTAACGCTGCGTTCATTGTTAAGCTGTGTTAACGCAGACAGTATAATACGCCACGCAGGAGCGTATCCTGTGGGCTATCTTGGCTACCACCGCAGCCTAAGCTTGGGAACAAATATTTTGATCTGCACGAATAATATTAGTTAACATGAAAGGAAGGCCCAAACACCTATCATCATCATCAATACTAGGTGTGTCCTCTGTACCCTCTTTTAAAATCTTATTCTTTGGCTCATTCCTAACGAAAACAATAAAGAATGAAAGAAAGTTGAAAAGAAATGCACATTCGTGCACATTTTTCCTATTAACAGCAAGGGTTTCATGTATTAATGCCAACTTTTTTTTTCTCAAATGTTCAAACTAACCCCTTTTAGGTTGGTAACTCATTTTAACCGTTTTAGGTTGTATAAGATTCGCACATTTGGTTACGAAATTACTGAAATGAAAATGTATGTTACAATAGTGATGTTTGCTAGCAAGGAATGAAATAGGTTAAAACCTGAGAGTCCAGGTTTTAGTGATAACTTAGGTCAGGGGTGTGCTCCAAATAATTTAACAAAGGGCTCAGAATAAATATAAATATTTAACAAGGAGTTCGCGTGAGCCCCTACGAGCCCCATCTTGCACACCCTGACTTAGGTGCTACCCCAACAAAGTTAATTAAAGTGTTTATATTTCTTTATTGTGCACATTTCAAAGATTTTTGTAAATTAGTATCGTTCCGGATTTTCACTTGTGAAATATAACAACCGTATATTACTGTTAAAATGTTAAATATTCAATCCCAGGAGAGTGTGAGACTTCAGGTGTCGTTGTTGATTTTGACTGAAACTGCTGTGGAAACTAATGATTAAAACAGTTGGTTTTGTGGGGGGGGGGGAAGAGCTAATTTTGGAGGGGCAGCCATATGGGGTATTAATAATACATATTGAAAATTGTAGTCGTTCTTGGGACAAGGTTTGATTCATGTAGGATTCGGTGTATAGATTTGCACATAGTACAATTCAATTATTGCAGTTCAACAAAACTGCGGGGACCAGTCATAGTCTTTTTAAGAGTATTATACTATTTTAGAGGTTCAAATACTCTATTCTCTTTTCCATTCGAAAATATCTCCAATTATACTCTTGTGTAAAGTTGTGTTTCACTTTACCCGCATAATGTCGGGAAAAATGGAATTTCACATACTTCTAATAAATATCAACTGTGGTCCACAAATTAAAATATTTTACTTTCATTTCCCGATAGTATGCTCAAGAGATTCCAAGGTTTCCATTGGTGTATTAAACATTTAGTTATAGCTTTTTGTTCCAAAGTTATGATGCTCTAAATAAAATGTGTGCCACTTTGCCCGGCTTTACTTGATATAGTCAAGTAGCAACCTTTCCTGAAGTTGTTTTAAAAAATTGAAGAAGAACGTGCATCAGATATGAAAACCTTGAAGTTAATCAACGTTTTGAAGCAAAATCTTGTTTCCAAAAGAAGATAATTTGTTTCTTTCATGTTCAGTCAGAATGCAAATATACGGAGTGAAGTGTTGGTGATGACTTGCGTGTGACTTTTATGAAACATGCGCTCAGTATTTGGTGCAATTGTCGGTTCACTTGTAAGAGATTGAACCTTTCCACACGAATTCTCTGTCTTCAATGCCAGTGTGGTCAAATGTAGAAAAATACCTAGATTCTGTTGTAGAAAAGATTCCTTTTAGCATGGTGTAGATAAACTCTTTGACAAGTTTTCATGTAGGGTGGGGGTGGGTGGGGTCTATCACACAGCATGTAACTTGTGACGAAGTGTAAGTGTGACGATACAATTAAATTATCAGTTCATAAGCATTGGACTGAACTATTTACTCACTTCAAAGAAAAAACACATAAACCATGACAATATATCTAAAATTGTCCCGTTTATTTCGTGTCTACTGGAATCGAACCAACACCTCTCTTGAACGAATCCTCTTCTAAGTGAATACGCTATGGACATAGAGAAAACTGACCTCCAGGGGTCAACACTGAAATAATTCTGGCGTCACAACATAAAAGAATAAGCCAAAAATCACTTTGAAATAAAAAGAGGGGTGAGCTTTACCTGGGGTTTCTAAATGCACAGATTTGTTCTAGGATATCGAAAAAGAATATTCATGTTGACACCCTAGGAAAAAATCTTTGATCTATTCCCTTTTAAGTTGTGACTCCAAAATTCTTAATTACAAGGATTTCACAAAAACTATTTGGAGTTCTAACATTTGTTAAAAGCAATTCCTGGGCTACTGAATGTAATCTGTGGAAAAGTGTTGAAGATAATTCAGACAGGTTCTAGCGACAAGCATAAGCTGGAAGTTTCAAGGTTTAATATTTTAGTTAATTTTAGTGTCTTAGCAAATGTTAAATAATTCATTGTGCTAGTATAAAGATCACTGTGCTACATAGTATTCATTGTGCTACATAGTATCCTTGTTAATTTTGTGGCCTGACCCTTAGATACCTGAAGGTCATAAACAAATTCAATTAATTAATTATTTTTGTTAATTTATTTCTGTGTAGAATGATGTCACAAAGTGTCCCGCTTAGGGTTTCCGACAGTTCCATGTCTATATGTTTATAAGAGTCTAATAATATTTAGTAAGAAAAATAGTCACTTATTTACTTATACGATAAAATATTGGGTCTGAGAAAAAGTTCGTGGCGTTTCCCCGATAGATGGCGTCAATTGCAAATACCTCAGGAAACACTGATCGCAGAGCCACTACTAAACGCTCGTTGGAAAGGTGACACTTCGAGCGTTACGGTGAGTGTATAAACAGCGAAACTGGTGCAGTGGTTAGAAAGTTGTGTGCGTGTGAAAATGAAGAACAGTAATGTCAAATTGCGCTATATTTTGCAATATTATTACGACAAAGGGAAGAACGCTGCGCATGCGTGTGAAAAAATTGTGCTGTGTACGGAGAAGGTACTTTATCAAGATCTACTGCGTGGAAATGGTTCGCTCGCTTTCGTTCTGGTAATTTTGGTGTGAAAGATGAGCCACGCTCTGGTCATCCAATCACTGAAAAAGCTGATGAAATCCTTGAAAAGGTCCAGCAAGATAACCATATCAGCAGTGTCGATATTGGTATGGAGCTAGGCATTGACCACAAAACTGTGATGAACCATTTACACAAAGCTGGCTACAAAAAGAAGCTCAATGTATGGGTTCCGCATGAGTTGAGCAAGAAAAACATGATAGACCGAATGAACATCTGCGATGCGCTGCGGAAACGCTATGAAAACGAGCCATTTCTGAAACGTGCAATAACCAATGATGAAAAATGGATCACGTATGACAATCGGAAGCGTAAAAGATCGTGGAGAAGTTATGGTGAGCCGTTACAAGCGTTCGCAAAGTTCGGATTGACGCCGAACTAGGTGATGCTGTGTGTGTGGTGGTGGGACTGGAAGGGAATCGTCCACCATGAGCTACTTCCAGTTGGTCAGACGATTAATTCTCAACTCTACTGTGAACAACTAGAGAGATTACGCCAGGCAATTGAAAGAAAATGACCCGAATTGAATAATAGGAAAGGTGTTATCTACCATCATGACAACGCCCGATCACATATTTTGTTGATGACCCGTCAAAAATTGCGCGAGCTTGGTTGGGAAGTTTTGATGCATCCACCGTAGAGTCCAGACATAGCACCCTCGGACTATCACTTGTTCCGATCTCTGCAGAACTCTCAATGCAATTAAGAAGGTATCACAAGAAGCCTGCGAAAACCACTTGATTCAGTTTTTCAATCAGCAGAAACCACAGAAGTTCTTCACCGATGGCACCATGGCTCTACCCGCAAAATGGCGAAACATTGTCGATAATAATGGAGCATATTTGGTTTAAATAAATTCATTTGCACCCTATAAGAAAACCAGTTGAAATTTACTAAAAAAAAACGCCACGAACTTTTTCCCAGACCCAAATACAGTTATCATACAAGGCAAACTAGAACCATTTTCCCAGAAAGACATGATTTCACAACTACTTATTGTAGTGTTTATTCATCGTGTACGAGATTATACAATAAACTACCGAATTACCTTAAGAGTATTGAACATATAAATACATTTATATCTGAGCTATTCAGATTGTTCGCAAATAAGGCTTATTATTATTTGAGGCATTTGCAAACAAGGCAAATGCTGTTAACGATTATTTGAGAGATGGCTCATTTTGTAATAATTTATTGTGATGTTAATTGTACACATTTTAAACAGAAAATTATTTTATCTTGTCTCATGAATAGAGACACTGACAAGTCTTATGTGCCACAGGTATGTACTATCCAGACGAATAAATTTCTATTCTATTCTACTCTTCAGAGAAAAAGCAAAAAACCGTCCACTTTAGATATAAAGCTTGATGAAACTCAGATTGGACCATATTTCGCACGTGTTCACATTCTCCCGAATTCCTAAATAATAGTACGCTGGAAATTTGAAAAAAATATACGATAGTTTCTTGTATTTATGAGATTGTATATGTGACAAAGATTTGTCGATAAGACTCTTTGAAAAAGAAATTTTAATAAAGATGCCACTGTTGTCAAAATTGTAAGAAATTTCAAGTATAAAACATAAGATCGTTTCTCCAGAATATTCGAAAGCGAAAAAAAAAAGGTTTGGTTTTTTATCCGCTTGTCTTGTGTGTTCCTAATAAATGAAATACGACAAATAGCAAATTGATATCATTAATCATTCTTGCATTCATTCCTATACTTTGGTGTTTGCTTCCATCTTTCTTGTGCCTTTTATTTATTTTTTCTCGGCAAACCAGAAGAGGAAGAAAGCTATGTAAAGAAAACCACCCCAGAAACATCAGACTTGTCACTTTAAATGTTTTTAATATAGTATTTCTTGAAAGGCAGTGACTTTAAATCAAAATTGCTTAGGAAAAAAAAAAAAACATTGTCAAAGGGAAAAGTTCGTTTCGAATTTTCTAACATACAAAGCAATAATATTAATAAAACTTGGCATCATTTTTCATCAAAGGAAACAAAGCTTCTGGAATAGAATTCTTTGGCATTATTCTCGTAGTGTTCTACATTTCGTGTCTTCTAAGATAGGAATTTGATTCCCAAGCTCTTTTGGTAGATTCAAATATCAAAGGAGAAAAGTCAATGCCATTGAATCTTATCGTAAGTTGAAAGCTGACAGGTTCATTTTTCTTTTAACTCTACACATGGACGTGGACCTGCGTAGAATTGGCAATAGGATCACAAAGCTCCCCTAAAACTTTTCTCCAGACATCTATGTTTAAGAAACATTCTTTTGAAACTTTGAAGTAAATTTATTTGATTAGATTTATTGATATAAACTTCAGTTATACGTGAATAAAGAGGATTGAGGAAAGATACTACATATTTTGGTCTAGGAGCCTTTGTGAAGTAAGTAAAAGAAACAGGAAAGCAAAATTTTGCACAAGTAGATACTGAACATTCATGCACATACTGACGGAAGTATTGTTCAGTTCTGAGTTCTGTAGACCTCTGAGAGGGGTCCTGGCTAGCGCGCGGGGTGAAGTGTTAAGTGCACAAGCAATCAGCGAGACTCGCGTTTTTACTATTTACCTCGCATTGGCTATTAAAAGTGTCCTCCCCCCCATGATAACGCTACGACCCCTCCCTCGTGGCTACAGAACTCAGAACTAGAAATATACATCAAGCTAAATGTATACACAACGGATATATTGTTCTTTAAACTGACATATCAATATAGACGTCTTACCCAACACATCAGTGTAAGATGCATATTGGGGGGAAATGCCTAATACATTATAATTAAGCTATACGACTGTAATAGTGTAATCAAAATGAAAAACTTCACGTCTACATTATCTATAACAGTGGTTTTCAACCGTCGGCCCTCGAGAAATGATTAACAGATTAAAGTTTATATTTCCGTTTTTGGAAGAATTACAATCTGAAGGTTTGCTAGCATTTTTTGAACGTCAAGTAAACATCTAACTTACTGGTATCTTCCCGGTCCTTGAATTCCCCCTTCCCCCCACTATAGTTTGCCGGTCTGTCACTATGAAAAGGTTGAAAAACACTGATCTAATTTATAATAAGACTAAAATACATGAAGAAGTATGGATGTATTTCCACCATTTCAAAAAAATATTTGTTGCAACATTTTAGCTCCGACCTTGATGATATCTGCTTGATAGCGTAGTTTTCTCTTCCTTATGTGATAATACAACATTCACCAATTGAATGCAGAAATGACTTTCCGTCTTGTGTGCAATAAAAATAGTTCTTTATCTTATATCATACATACTATTAAACAGGTACTGTTAAGCCGGAGTAGAGCGTTGGTGGTTTCGTGTTCGATAGGTCCTGGGTTTGATCCACACGGTGGTCATCTTGACTGAGGTTTATCCAGGGTTATTCAGTCACACAAGGTTAATGCTGAGATGATGCCTTCGACACTAGGCCCTGGCTGACTTCTTCCCACATCATCCCCCTTCCTGTTCAGCCTGAGCCATATTTACCTAAAGGCCATAAATGACATTCAAATTCTATTGAGTATGTACGAAGACTACCAATTACAAATATCTGTATGTGACTCCATTCTATTCAAGAAAAATAGTTCAAAAAATAAGTTTCTAACCAGAGAACAATGACAGCAGTCTTATTTGATGCAATGCATTTAGGTAGTGGGCATCTATCCCCACCTTCGGGGTAAGACGCCACTTTACCTGTTCCAAGCCACACGTAATAGCTTCTTTGTGATACAGTCTAAAGCAGTGGTCCTTAACCTTTTTTGTTCGCGGCACACTATTCCTTGTAGTGCGTTCCGGCGTCACACGAATGTACGATAAGATCAAATGGGCGGTAACAGCAACTAACGTACGAGTTGGCAACAATGCGCGAGACTTGGTAACTAATATTGTAAGGTATCTTTTATTGTAAAGCGTAAATAAACCAATAATTTCTCTGTAAAATAAATATGTTTAAGCTCATGAAAAATTTTCTTGTTCTTTTTTCGAAAGAAACATCAAGTAAAATTATTTGAATTACTTTTACCACCAAAATCACAAAATCTCAGAAGTTTCGCGGCACACCGTTTGAGAATCACCGGTCTAAGGAAGTACTCGACAGTCAAAATTACCAAATTCAAGTGCATTTTCTACTCTGTCATGGAATTTACCCAGATCATAAACTGTTTACTGACTAGAGAAAATTACATTTAGGCTAAAAAGACATCTTTATTTTTCAAAGAACTTGCTTCGTCTTTACGTGACAGATAATGCGACATTCACTACAGCTCTTTAGACAGCATACTGACTAGTTCGTTTACACCATACAGGTTTTCCATCTAGGATCATAGATATGACATTACACTACTGTAGGCATCTACACCCGATGGGCATCTTCCCTCAATCCATTCAAACTCAATTCGACGTAAATTGTATCAGAAAAAATCACAGATTATCAGTTGTGAAGTAGTATTTATAGAGATAGAGGGTTACAATCAGAAGAGAGGTAGAATATTATTAAGATAGAATGTATCAAAGTGATTCATTGGATAACTGCGGGTATAATGGAACAGTCGGATAATATGGAATACTCGTTTTTCTTGTTTGTGACGTGCTGTTACGAACTGCCGAGCAGGAGGACTACTTCTACACATTCCCATAATTCCCCGAATTCAGTTGGTGTTCTATAGCCACATGGGAAGAGTTACTACACGCAAGAATCGTAATTAACTCTCATAATAAATTTTGCAGGTACGTTTTGCAATGTCTGAATGCTTTCAGGAAAAAATTGTAACACATTGTATGACTGTGAAACTGTAAGTGTACCTACATGATATTACTGGGCTTGTGAAAGCTGCTTTGATTCCATGTAGTACCATATATAAAAACAGTCAGCAGCGACTTCAATTTCGAGATGAAGTGTCGGGTAATATGGAATAGTTGTAGTCCGTTTCATTCATAAATGCTGAAGTGCCAAACGTCATGGGATATCTACCTAACAACGTAAAGCACCCCCTCGAGCACGGCAAAGTGCAGAAAATTGACGTGGCAGGGATGTGGGAAGTCGCTGGTAGTTCCGCTGGAGGGATGTGCAGCAATGCAGTCTAGATTGTCGTCTATAATTTGGTGGTTGTTGCAGGTGGAGGATTCTGGGCACGGATAGCCCGTTCGATAATATCCCGTATGTCCGGCGATCTAGGGGACCAAGTCATGCGTTGGAAGTTGCCAGAATGTTCCTCACACCAGTAACATACAATTGCAGCCCGATGCCATGGCGCATTGTCATCCTGAAAAATTCCATTGTTGGCAGGGTACACGAAGTCCAGAAAGGGCTGGAGATGATCACCAAGCAGCTGAACATAGCGCTGACCGGTCGATGTTCTGCTCAAGCGGACCAGAATACCCAAGCCACGCCAGGTGAACACGCTCCACACCATGAGGGATCCACAACCAGCTTGCACAGTGCCTTGTTGACAAGTTGGATTCATGGCCTCATGGGTTCTTCACCACACCCAAACCCTACCATCCATGCGTAACAATTGGAAACGTGTATCATCTGACCACGCTATACGTTGCCAGTCCTATAAGGCCCAATCAACGTGTTCCCGAGCCCATGTGAGTCGCTGCCACCGATGGGCAGCGATTAGTAGCGGCACACGTGTCGGTCCTTGGCTGCCAAACCCTATAGAAACTAAATTGCGCTGCTCTGACTTCTGAGACACGTTCCTGAGACGTTCTTCATTGATTCCTGTTGTCAGATCACGCACTGTTGCCTGTCTGTTTACCCGGACGAGTCTACCCAGACGTTGCCGGTCGCGGTGATTCAGCACCCGTAGGCAGCCACTGCGTAGTCCCTGATGGATCGTAATGCCTCCAATGCGGTACTCACCGTCCACCTTTGACAATAAAGAGCGAGTAAAATTCTATGTTCGAATGACTTCCAAATCACTTGCTCCATTCGTCTAACGCCAACTATCATCCCGCGCTCAAACGCCGATAATTCTCGTCGAGTTGCCATCACCACGGAACATGACGTTTCATTCAACTCACAGAAGTCCAACTGACCACAGTGACAGTTCTTTGCGCCGTTCGAACAGTTTGCCGCGATGTTAAAGCGCCGTCAACTAGTTCCCTCCCGCTATCACATGACTTTTGGCTCTTCAGTGTACTTCTACATCATTAGAACTTGCATTTCTGCCTGTGACGATTCCAAAGGGCAATGATGCTAAATGTTTGTTTCATCATGGCAAGTTTTCTGGCGCTTCCAGAGGAGAGCTGTGGATACAATTCTTATCTTGTTTATTGTGGGCGTACAACGATTGTACAGGTGCAGAAATAATAGACTCCCAATAGAGTACTTTTCTGACTTTTGCAAATAACGTACTTCGACGGTTCTGCAATTACAACAACGTTTTCCTTCTTATATGCCATTAAATTTCTACTTTATCTCAGATTAGTTATCTCATAATACCCGACTAATCCATATTACACTACCAATTTACATATTTATCAATCATACAATAATTTCCATAATTGTAATTGTTTATCAATGATCATTATAAGTTTACAGATCCAAGACATGCAGGTGTTAGCCATTCATTTTTTCCGAAATGTATTGACGAAATGAAAAATGGTGTTCCACAATACCCTAACTCCCCCCCCCCCCCCCCTTCCCCCCCCGTTTTTAAACCCCCTCAGTCTTTTAAGGATGTGAATGACGATTCAGCCAACCAACTTGAACATGTCACAAGACATCCTCTTAGGTCCTCTAGGAATGTGCTATATTAGTGGTTCTGAACCTGTGCTCCGCAAACCCTGAGGGTCCACAAACATAATTATTTAAAAATTACTGTTAGCCAGTCCTTTTGCATCTAAAAGTTAAACATTTTCATTGCCAACAGTAGAGTACTTTTATTGACATAGTTTTGAGACTACTATTTATTTATTTATTTATTTTTAATTTTCAGATCTTTATTTTAGAATGTGGTCCGTGAACTGAAACATGCTAGGAACTACAGTTCTACATGTATAACGTTGGTCCACTCGTCGGTAGCTTAATTGTAGAGTACTGAACTAGCATGGAAAAGATTTAAGTTTGATTTTCAGACAAGTGGTGGGATTGTAGTCCAACAAAGGCCCTGACTGCTACCTTTCCTATCCCTTTCTCGGAATAGTGATCGCCAAGGGTCATAATCCCTTTCACGTCAGAAGCTTAGCCCATAGCTAGCAGCTTAGTCCTTAAATGAAAATAATATAAAACGTAAAAAGTTGGTTAACTAATGTTTAAAAAATAATTTTACTAAATCTACCTGTGTGTCTTTCTTTCAAGCTACCCTTCAGAAGATCACCATTACAATGTCAACTATAGTCTTGTCGTGGAATATGGCGGCGTATCTGCCTCGTTGTGGCCGAGATCGAGTGGGTCGGAGAGAGAACATCAAATATGTGAGATCAGTGGTGAAATTTTTAGCAGCTTTCTTCTCAATTAGTAAGTTTATTGAATTGAATCCATCGTTAGAATTTCATCCTTATTGTACTCTTTTCCTCAATAAGAAAGTCAGAGATTATTCCTACAATGGACGGAAAGTTATTTTCTCGTGCATAACTTTGGAATGAATGGACCAATTTTAGTACAATTTTCTGTAAAGGCTCTATTACAGTATCGAGCTTGGCCTTCAACAAGCTTGACGGATTTTTTGCTGTTACACTTTCGAACTTGCTTATCAGCTTCATCGACGAGCACGCTTGTTGAGGAAGCTCGGCCGAGCAAGCTGATTAGCAAGCTCAATAGTGTAAGGGCACTATTACACTTTCGAGCTTACTGATTAACAAGCTCGCCCGAGCTTCCTCGACGAGCAAGCTCCACAGAGTAATAGCGCCTGTCCATAAATCGGTCCATAAATTCCGATTTAGCAAAATATATATCGCTAAAAGAATAACTTTTGCAGCTGATTGTACAAAAGTTGTACAAGGTTAAGGTTAACCTTGCTGAGACTATTGTCTGTAAAAACATTCGTACTAAATGTAGGCCTATGACAGCAACATGTTCTGCGAAGGTATGTTTCCCTCGAGACTCTCATGGTCGTCTCATGTTCCATTGACGCATGCGCAGTAGTTACAACCATGTCTTCTGATAATATATCTCTGACTGTGGAGCAGTGCTGTATCATCAAATTTCTTGTGAAAAAGAAGGTGAAATTGATGTTTTCAACATTACGTGCACAGTAACGAGAACAAATTATGTGGGAAAAAGTGAGCGAATGTAGGAAGTAGCATCCAATGACAACGTAACGATGAGGTCAAATGGCTAAAGACTGACTTGAAGAAAGGAAAGGACAGAGGAAATACGTTTGTCTAGTATTCACTCTGGTATTCGCCTGGTGAAACTGAGGGAAACGTTTCAAACTTCCTTCAGTATGGCTTAGTCTGCGCGCCTCTCCAATGCCCTTCCAGAAGTTCGCGACTATAACTACTCCACCACAAGGGCTGGTTTCTTCTTCTAGTTTGGAGAGAGAGAGAGAGAGATTATAATTTTACGGACCATTTTCATCTCTGTCGAAGATAAGATCCTTTAAAATATCTTCCAGAGAAGGTTTTATTCACAAAACACACGATTCCAGGAGGGCTTTTCCTACTGGTAGTATTATCAAACAAATTGTGTCCTCCCAACAGCCATCTCAGACAGCAATGCATCATTTTGACATTTGTAAGAGTAGGGGGCCCAACAGCACGAAGCCTTGTAATCTTGTTTAGTGTACAAAAGAAGGTAGTCTCTCTCTCTCTCCCTCTCTCTCTCGCACTCTCACTTTCACCAGTTGAACGTAAGAACACAATATATTTTGTTAGTGATACTAAAGTGTTTCTGTAGGTACGTGACAAGAATATACTACTTGTATTGTTGGGAGAATTTTCTTTGTTGAACCTCAACGGGCTGTTTAGTTCCACTGAATTTTAATACTTGTTGTAGTTCTCTAACAGAGAAAGTTCAGCTAATACAAAATTCCAAGTCTGTTTTTGAACAACGTGAGCTAGAACTAAAGAGAAATATTTTTTTTTTCATTGGCTTGTTAGCAACAAGAATGGACAAAAGAGGTTTCTTTAAAACTGGAAACCGATTGAATAATATTTTGTAATACAGAAAATACTTAAAAAAAATTGCATTCCGTTTTACAATTTCAAAGCGTCTTTTGTACATCTCAAACGAGCGCGCTCTTGATATAATTTTTACACTTGTTCACCCTTTGAAACATTTTTCTAAGATTTTTTAACACCTTTTCTCTGCTTGAAACACATTTTAATACTTTTTCATTGCTTGAAACACGTTTGAACACAAGTTAAATTATATACATACGTACGCATTATATATATTTTATTAGGCTACGAAAGAAGTGAATTGCTAGCGGGAGAGGGAATAGAACATAAGCATCTCGATGATATTCAATTGATTAGCAAATGGGGCTACAAAGAATGTAATACCTTCGTCACTTTTTTCGCTATATATAGAAGAAATTCTGTGAAAATGAAATTAACAAGACATATTTTAAGCATGTTGTGTACAAAAATTGTTTAAAATTTAATTGTAAAATTCTTGGTGAGTTAGAAGCATTCGAAACTTAACCTTGATGGCATAATTAACTCCCTAATTGCAATAATTTGCACTTCTTAAGAACAAAAGTAAAGAGAATGCTAGAAAATATCTGTTCAAAGAAGTGTACAATAAGTGCAACGTATAATTACGTCCTCTTTTACAAGTATAACGTATAATTACGTCTTACAATTATAACGTATAATTACGTCTTACAATTATAACGTATAATTACGTCTGCTTTCACAAGTTCAACGTATAATTACGTTTTCCTTTACAAGTAGAACGTATAATTACGTCTTCCTTTAGTTTGCGGTGTTTATTCCAAACTTTGCATTTCATGCTTCTTTTAATTACGTACAAATGACGGCTTTTGGCATTTTCGTTCGAAACTCATTTCTCGATTTCTATCTGAAATGAAAATATTTATCAGAAAATCTAAATTTTAATTTAAATGCATTTAACTTAAGCTGCCAAATGTAATCCAGATTTTAAGAAATTCAAATGAGATTTGATTTCGTTAAGATCTGGCGGTAGCAAAGGGGTGATTGAGCAAACAGTATTTTGAATAAATCAATATTAAAGCACACTATGTAGTGAGTGAAGAAAGAAAGCACTGAACCGTATTGTGGGGAAACAGATCTGCAGTTCTAGACCTGAGGATTATGCCCGTATTGTCGTATCTCATATTAATTTCTATACAGATATGACAATATGAGTAGCTCGGTTACAAACACGGCCAGGTCCATTTTTTTTTTTACAAAATGAGTTAAACATCGTTTCTGTCAGGTGGTGTCACCCTCAATGCAATACTAAATCTCTTTCGTTACAAAAACGGCCAGAGACGTGTTAAAAATGAATTTGAAGGACACACGGGAAGAACGATCAGGGTCCATTTTTTGAAAATTATGAGAAAAAACGCATTTTAAAACGTAAACACTTGAACTTAAAGTTATTGTTTGCTCAAGGCATGTCTTCGATCTCAAGCAAAGATGCTCAAAGCAAAAATAACTTTAAATTCAAGTGTTTACGCTTTAAAATGCGTTTTTTTTTTCACAAGTTTCAAACATGGACCTTGATCGTTCTTCCCTTCAGAGTTATAAGTCAGGCGTCCATTTGCAAACGTGTCCTTCTGAAGG
>JAGDQP010037300.1:0-18683 GCA_022664845.1 Lepisma saccharinum | reverse complement strand
TGTTGGTCGTACGCCGGTTCTTGCTGCTTGAGAGGCTGTTGGTCGTACGAAGTGTTGGTCCAACGACGCATCCCCCTCGTGAGCAATTCGAACACGATTGTAATAGTTCATTGGGAGCGAATTTTAAATTTATTTATGGCCTTTAGGTATTTATTACTCAGGGAGTTCATTGGGAGCGAGTTATTGTAATTATTGTACAGTATTTAATGCTACAACATTACTGTGTAAGATAATGAAGGAATGTAACTGTCCTGGCTTTAATCAAGGTAGGCCTACTTTACCATAATCCGTCTGGTATGACTTACATAGACCTCTGAGAACTACAAGTCAAAATTACCTGCAGGGGAAGAGTAAAGCATCTGCATATCCATAGTACCTCATAAGCCAAAAATCAGCTTATATACAAATAACATTCAAATAGATATTCGCAATTTTAAAAATTCGCTTCTTTATCAGAACGTGAAAGTTTGTTCTACGAAATCTCATTTTCTAAAGATTGTTTCATAAAATTTCTCTTGTAAGCGATGCTCTTGCATATGAGTAACACTAACAACTTATAAATTAGTGGACAGAATTTCCGCCAGGATTTTCAGTTTGTGGGGCATGTAAAGTCAAAATTGGGAGCGTGTAAGTGGAGTTCTACACGGTTCTCTGACAGAAATCTCTATATCTTTCTTGTCTATGAAGCGCTTCCGACATAAGAAATGCACAAAATCTCCGGTAGACACAATTATATCTGAACAACGTTTTCTGCTAGCCTGGTTAATTCCATTAGCACCTTTTTCTTGCAATTGAATTAAATCACCTAAGTCACTGTCTTTTTTACAAATAATGCAAATTTGTCCACAAGACCACAAGTATCCATTTTTATGATGAACCAGATCAGTTAGATCGTAAAATTGGAGTAATCATTTTCATCTTTAACCAGTGAAAGAGCAAAAGAAAGCATAATTAATAGCCAAGGTTATATTCTCTTATAAAATAAACAATAATATATGAACTTAGCGTATAAAATTAGCCCCTAAACATGTATTACAGTTATCATTCTAGTAACGAAGAAATGACTTTCATTGCGCTGGCGGCCATATTGGAAACTTACTCTTGCACCATATTGGAACTGAAACTTGCACCATATTGGTGCAAAGAGTAGACTTATTCCAGCCATAATATTAAAGTGAGCTTTGAAACGAAATAAATACGTTAACGTTGGCGTTGGAGTAAACAAAATAAAATGCTTTACAAAATGAATAAGTCAGAATAAGAGAAAACATAATAAATGGGAATCAAAGGGATCTTATTTCCATATTTTGGTTAACTCTATTTCATGATATCAAGAAAGCGCTGACAGACCCATGTTACCGAATGACAAACCTAGCACTGCATTTTAGAAATCAACATTTGCACTAAGAAAATAATTCCAAAAACATACAAAAACATTCTAGACATATTGAAGAGAATTTCGGAATTTGTACTTGACTCAAAAGTTCAGATATGCAACGCACAAAGAACTAACTTAGTCTTAAAAAACACAACTTTTTTTTATAATCTATATAAAAATATTGAATACAATTATATACAACTTTTATTGTTACTTTTTTAAACAAAGTTTGAATAAAATCTTTAAAAAGCAACTTTAAAGGAGGAAAATCTCATCTAATGCCTTCCCAGGAGGCAACGTACCAAGAATAGAAGATACATTCCCCCGCTGGATTGCAATACTGATGCGCTGGATTAGGAAGGTGGTAGCGCGGGCATCACCCGAAACGATATGTAATTGCCCACCAACCTCTTTAACAAAATTAAGACCTGCCGTGCCCCAAGTACCACTTGATTCAATTGCGGCCTCTCTACGAGTAGCTACACCACCTGCTTTCAAAGAAGAATCAGTAACATTTGAAATGGCGAAAGTATCAGCGCAGGTGAAATCCCATAATAGAGGTCTTCCTCTTTTCCATGGAACTAGTGTCATTCCATCAGGTCTCTTACCGTCGGTGCGGCTACAGCCAGATGGTTCTCGTACCGATGGTACATTAGCAGAAACTAGAGCTCTGAGGTGACATCATTGACACTAGAATGACGCGTGTGTCTACCAGCACTCTTGACACAGGAGAGACCATGAAGGCCCCGTTTATCCACGAATGCCCCACAGGCTGGACAGCGGTGAGGTACACAGACGTCTGCTCCTAAACGTAAGGCAACAGCAACACGGAAGCTTTCATTCGAAAGATGTAGCCTAAGAGGAGGAGAAAGCAAAGCTTGGAGCCAAGCACCGGACTCAGGTGAATTAGCTGCTAGTAACCTGGCTTGATCTTCAAGACAAGTAGTGGATTATAGTAACTGCGATTGTGTACGTTTGATGATAGGATCGTCCCAAGAAGACTGAGAGCTATTGACATCCAAAAGAGGAGAATTTAATCCACTTAACGTAGACCATTTTGCTGAACAATCTTGAATAGAGGCGTCCGGGTCGAGGCAAAGGCCCAGTGGAAGGATAGACTCAACTAGACGACGAGAGCCATAGAAAGACGCTAAAAAGTATGGAATCGCCAAATCCATGGCCCGACGAATGCCAAGTCCACCTGATCGAACGGGCAGAGTAGCCTGTAACCAAGCCTTGCCACTCAAAAGAACAATTAAGGATCGATTCGAGGCCTGCCTGTAAAACACAATCGTAACTCTGTAACAATGAATATTCTCGACAAGTAGGAGAACAACGTAAAAAGTACATTAAACGGGGGAAGGAAAAAGATACACGAAGTAGATAGAATGCTCAAGGTGCTAAAATCAAAGATAAGCGGGAAAAGAAAGATTCAAGTTTAGAAATCTTCTCAGCCAGTAGACTGCGAAGAGCCTCGGTAGAGATGGCGGAGCCAAGTAGATATGCTGAAGCAGAAGTCATAAATCGTATTCCAGGAGTCACATCCATGAATCTTGAATAAAGAGCATCGTTCTGGTCTTGCTGAACATTTACTAAACTAACTTCGCACTTTTAAAAATTCAGATATAAGCCAATTTCTGAAGATACATCACGAATGTTAAGTAAGGTAGAAAGAACTAGGTCTGGATCGTCCGCGATAGTGCCATCATCTAAATACCATAAGTTCAATTCGGTTGTTATAGAATTGACAATATATTGTAGTGTAATTGCAAAAAGAGCAGGACCGAGGGGATCACCCTGTTGGACTCCACGTTGGGATAAAATGATATCATCTCCCAGAAAGAGATCACTAGCTTGAGAATAATACTGATAAACATAATGATAAATCAACGGGAAATCTTTTTGAATCACCTTCAACATGGCATCGCGATTTAATTCGTTGAAGGCATTGCGAAAATCAAGCTTTACGACGGCTTTTGGACGGGGATGATGAGATGAAAAGTAAATACGAGCGGCATGGACAGCAGCCTCGGCACCGTAAGGAACACATATTCCTAATTGGTGAGGGGATAGAAAAGTATTAATGGAATCACGAATTTGAAAACATATATTTTTTGCTATTAGACGATGCCACACATTACCTATCGCAATGGGACGAATGCCTCCACACTTCCTTCTTCAGGCAATCAAGGTGGCGCCAAAGAAAATTGGACGAACATCTATAGGTACTTCTCCAGAAAAGATAATAGAAATAAAATCACATAAAGAAGTAATGAGTTGATCTTTTAAGTCAACATCATTACACATCAAAAGATCTTTAAGAATCGAAGGACGAAGACCATCCAATCCACCTGCGGATCCAGAAGGGAAAGAGTTGATAGCTTTCAAGAGTTCGGAGGCAGACACTCGAGACATTAAGGAAGAAGAAGGAGGAGGATCCAGCAAAATGAAAAAATTAGATGGAGGTGGATGTTTTTTTCTTTAAATCTTTCAAAATATTGGCGTCTGGTGCAACTATTATGTCGTCGAAGGTAAGTAAGCGAACCGCACCACGAATATCTCCATCAACAATCTTGTTTTCAACCATCTTGATCTTGAAAGAATCAGTAGATGAGCTCGTTTTCCGTCGTTTTGTTGAAGGGCAAGGATTGGCATCACGATGATTGTCGAGCCAACAACGAACTTCTTGTTTAACTCAAGTAGTGAGATTAGTTACATGATCAGGCTGTTGTGGTTCGCGCAGAACAGCATAAGGAAAGAAGAAAATGTCCATCCAGGTATTTACATCGTTTGTTCTGACCGCTTGACTAATCACTGCATGAAAAGCATCCGCACTGCAGGACGTGTACCTATGGGAACTCGACGAAGAAGGGGAATAGAAGACTTTAATCTACTAAGAAGCTTCTTAGTTTCAGATAGCGAGGACTTGAGCACATTGGGATTGCTGTGGACTAGACTGCAAGACGATGCCGGAAGGAGAACAGGAGCAGAAGAGAATGAGACACTCGTTCTACTAGAATCCTGATGAGTTTTGCCAACATGAATAGAGTCTTCTTGCACTAGCAAACCATTTGCCGCAATGAGACCAAGAAGCCTCATTTGTACTCCTCTGCAACAAGGCATAAACACTAGAGGACAATACATTATCCGTTGAAGTTGAGTCTTCAAAAATATATGCAGAAGAATTTAAACTGTCCTCGATTCAAACTCCTGTTGCTGAAGGCTTATACTTAGGAGACGAAATACTCCGTTGGAAAAATTCAACATTCTGAACAAGGTCGTTCATGGGTACGCATGCAGCTATATATTAACGCTTGCAGAATTCACCATGTTGACCGGTGGGTTACTGATAAGACATGGCATTCTGTTTTACGACGAAAAGCTTTAACTTAAATTTCATCTGTCAGTAACTCTTCCTTGAAGTAAGACCTTAATATATCTATATACTTCAATATGCGAAGAATTAATAACTTGAAACAGCGCCTCTTTAAGTCGTCGTTGAATAATACTCTCTGTATGTAAAGATCGTCGTCGTAGCTTTAGATCCAATTTATGTATAACCAGCTAGTTCAATCGAAGAATAACATATCGTCGTCGGAACTGCAATACCTCCTATGTGGCAAATCATCAATTTTTCAGGAAGGCCAAAAAACCTGTTTCTATACTACAGTCTTGAATACAATTTAGGTACTTAAAAGTTGTTATATCTCAAAAAGTAGAAGTTAGTTTCACATAAAATTTTTCTACAGTATGCTGAGTACACAGAACTATAAACTGGTGCAAAAACATGAAAAGTTAAAAGAATGCCACATAGGGGGTATTGCAGTTCCGACGACGATATTTACTTCTCAGGAATATCTCGTACATTCGGCATTGAATTTAGAGGAAAAGAAAAGCTTCCCGATGATGAAATGTATAACTAACCAATCCCGTGGACAAGGACAAAAGACTGCTCCAACTCTGCTTTAAAACGCATCCAACTCCTTCTTGCAGAAGAAGTGGAGATTACTCTTAAATCTTCACGTAAAATCCCAATCAGAATCAGTTTCACATGAGAGAAGGCAATAGAGCCTACGGCACTGCACCAACCCTCACGTCACTGAACGCGAAAGCGAAATAATAACTTCTATTTAGCTCGGAGGCGAAAAGCAAACGATTTATTTAAATCAAATTGTAAGCTACATACAAAACATTACATGATTCTTTAAGTACCCTAAACTTAAGTTTTTATGACCTTGCGACTTTCGTGTTTAATATCTTCTCATTTATGAGTGAAAATAATATTCTTCTTTCATCACATTAGATCTAACATTAAACCTAATTAAATGTCAAAACAATTCCGTTCATAATTATTCCTTTCCGTTCTTTTAAAGATACTCCTATTTCGTTCTCCTACATTGTTCCTCATAACCATCGACCTCCACTATGTATCGTTTTACTGGAGGTCGATGCTCATAACTTTAATGTCCAAATGCCATCAATAATCCAGTGGCACATATACATTCAAATGACGTTTGATAAAACTTTAAGTTGTGTCATAACAATAACAAAGATTCAACAAAGTAATACTCCAAATTAAATTGAAATTCATAAACAATAGTAAAAGCAATTCATTAAAAAAATCAGAAAAATTTATAAAATAACGAACAATGTAAATAACTATTATTTACTTTCCAAAAAAATAAATTAGCGATTCAATAGTTAATTAATCTATGTAAACCATTTCATTAATACATCATTCTTTATATTCATAATTAATTCTTCATTACTTCTATCCATATCATCCTTCCGGGTTCATCTTCCGAAAAGCTATATCTCGCGAGACGGGTCATACCTACTCCCATAGATAACAGAGAAATGCTCTGATAACAAGACAAAACACTACGCGAAAAGGGGTCAAGGTTAGCAGACCTCTTCGCTAACCAAGAGCATATTGGTTCTCTCATTCTCATCCGCAAACGGGAAGGAAAATTTAAACAAATGTTCAAATTGTAAAAACTTCAATCTAATTAAAACGTTGTTTAAAATTAATAAATATTAAAGAGTAGAGTAAATATTAAGCGTGAAAGTTCAACCAATAAACAGTCTTCACGCACTTATTCTTATTCATTACTTCTGGTCCAATTATAACCGATGGTGGAAAGAAGGCCTCAGATAATCAATAACAGAAAGCAGATTCTAAGAAAATAGTCCGTAAAAAGTGAAACGTCAGAATCATCGACCTCCATTAATACGATACTGGATTACTGCAGCCATTGAAAATTTCATGAATATGTGAAGCTAGGGAGCGGAGAGAAAACTTAATCTCGTTTGTCCACTTCCAGTCTAAACCAATATGGACCAAATTTTCGATTCTGGCTTAGTTTTTTACGCTTGATATCGCTGTGTGGCCCGTTTTTTAATTTATGTTTTAATTCTCGCAAAAAACGTAAATATTATTTGCAGCATTTTCTATTGTATGCAGAGTACGATATACTCTTACATGAATGACTCAGGAATTAAGACTTAAATCAAAAAAGGGTCACACAGCGATATCAAGCGTATAAAACTGAGTTAGAACTGAAGATTTGGTCCACATCGGAATAGACTGGAAGTAGACAAGTGAGTTTAAATATTTGCTCTGGCGTCTATCTTTCAACACTAAGTACTCACTCCAGTATAGTTTACGTAGAGCTCGATGGCCAGAATTAAGCAAAACAAAAGAGAAGCAAAACGCAAACTTTCTTATAATTAAGGAAATGATAGTTATCAAAGAAGTAAGAACAATTAAGGTTCTAGTTAATAATGTCAGAAGATTGGCAGCAAGCAGCATTTAGCAGTTATTTGTACTTCAAAGGCAAAGAGGTTTATTGGAAGCAAATCTACCTCCAAAAAACTTGACACCGTTCTTTCTTCTATACGAAATAAATATTCTTTGGAGCAAATCCTAATACCGCTACACCCCAGTGTTGCCACCTGTATTAGAGTTATTTATCGTAAGATTAGTGTTATCCGCTAACCTGCACTGAACCTCTCCCATGGTAGTTTTAACCACTATTTCTGGTATCTTGTAATTGATCTTTACATATTCGAGCATCACTAGGAAGTTACTGCCCAAGATGATGTCAAATGTGCTGTTCTCAATTTCCAACAGATCTAATGTTAGTTTAAAGTCATCTATGAACTGAATTTGATCATCAGTTCTTCTCTTTATCTTTATATCTCCACCATTAATGATTTTCAACTTAATCCTTTCTGTACCAATAATATCCAATTTTGCTAACGGATTTTACTTCTTGATCTTCTCGAATAATATTTTACTTAATAGGAAGTAGGTAGCCCATGTATCCACTAATGCAACTGCTGGAATGCCACCTACTTTGACACATATTCTGGGCCTTTTTTGCTCGACCAACAACATGAGCATATTTAATTGTCATGTTAAGTCCGATCACCCATTTTCTCCGTTTTTGTACTTCCCATGGTTGCTACACTCTGGACTTCTTTGGTTAGGATGGAAATATCTTACGACCTCCAATTTTAGGGTAGCCATATATTCGAATTATCATCCCTCTGGTTGCTTCTGAATGAGATGACGTCTTCTTGTGAGATACAAGCATTGACCATGTCGTTGTTGGGATTTCTTCTATTTCGGTCAGTATTTCCATAGATCCTTGAATTATTATCGGATTCATATGGCTTCTAATTGCTACTTCTATTATTCTCATTCTATTTTCTGTTGTCTCCTTCATTGGTTCTATTCCTTTGATCTTCGTTAGGTTCTTGGTTCATATTATTTATCGGCTTGGACCCACTGCTTCCTCTTTACCGAATGACATCTTGTCTTCCTTGGAATTCCAAAAGATCTTCTGCGGTGTTGCCAGTAGTACAATCTAATAATCTCTTCAAGTCACGAGGGAGTAAGCTTGGCGTTTCACTAAACAATTCTTCCTCCGTTATTTCCGGATCTATGCGGGTCAACGTCGTGCTAAAACTAGCCATTTCCTGTTCAAGACTCTTCACATTCGGCCAGCCAACGCGTTGTAATTTTACCGCCTTTGATTTCAATGCTCTCCTTGCTAGCATATTTCTTTATAAACTTGTAGCAGAAGTTACTATAACTGTACATTTGATTCTTAATCAGATGAAACCTGCTTTCTGCTCTGCCCTCCATTACTCTTGTCAAAACGAAGTTGTAATCATCTTTCCCTGCACCTATGTTAATAAAGAAGTGTGTTAATTCCTCTAAGTGTTTGGTTGCATTGGCTTCGTAAACCTTGTCCTTCCATCTCCGAACATGATTAAAGCTCTCGATCCTAACTTCCCTGGACAATTTTCTTCCTGTCAGTGTACTTACCAACCTCTGAACGAAGTCCGTTTTCTCTCTTCTAGGGAACACTATTACACAACCTACTTCTTAACCATTGTCACAATTATAATACATCTTAGAGTAGTTCACGATCATCATCTTCTCCTGTCAAAACAGATGGTGTAGATACTTCCCTTGCCATTGTTTCTCTACAGTATTGTTTCATGACCTGTTTGATTTCGATCGTAATTTATTGACCTTTTCTTTCATTTTCTTTTCATTTCTTTGCCTTCTCAATGTCTGCTTTGATGCTCTTATTTATGAGTTTGATATCTTCTTTCACACCTGTTTAAACCTCCTCGATTCGTTGTACGTCTCTCGTGTTTATCTGTCTATCTTGATGATCTCTTCTATACGTTTGATGTCTTTCTTCACACATGTTTCCACCTCCTTTTCAATTCATTGGACATCATTCTCAACTGCTGCGAACCTTCTATCTATGTACTATATATAAGTAACTAATCTGTCATCAATTTCTCTCGTCCAAAGTTTTAATGCGATGAATCCAGATTTACATTCATCTCCATACTCTTTTAATTTAGAATTAATGTTAGATTATAATTTATTAAACCTGTGTTCTTAGTCCTGTTTCAAGAAGCGCAGCTTCCGCTCCTGGCCATTAAGCTTCTTGTCAAACTTACTGAAGTTTTCATCCTGGTCCTTTAAGAACCCTGAATTTTGGGTCCAACCCAGTAAGTTTTGATCCTGGTCCTCTTTTAGGTCACTGAATTTTTTATCCTTGTCCTCTTTTAGGGCATTGAATTTTTGGTCCTGGTCCTGTTTTATGTCACTGAATTTTTTTATCCTCGTCCTCTTTTAGGTCATTGAGTTTTTGGCACTGGTCCTGTTTTAGGTCACTGAATTTTTAATTCTGGTCCTCGATCAGATCATTGAGCTTCTGTTGCAACTGCTGTAACAAGGAAATATTGTAAGCCTTTTCTTTTCCTTGTGCTTGCTCCATCTCAGCTCCTGCTGCTCCTTTCGCCATCCGTTCAGTTGTTTCTGTTTCCTTCCTCCTCTTTTTTATTCTGCTGCTCATTCGGGTAAGTACCATATCGCCGGTTACCTCTAGCCTCGGCACTCGTTCGGGACTCTGGTCGCTTTCTTTACCGCCCTCCATCTTTTGCGGATCCGTCCTACCTTATAGTATCTCCAAACTTCTCCTGGAACTTGAATTTCCACTCGTCAGATAGGCCGAAAATCTACTTAGTTTTCTATTTTGTTTGAATTCCTTTTATATATCACTTCTTGTAATTAAAAAGTCTTTGATTTATATCATTCAAAATAATAATGGACGCCAATAAATATCCAAAGATTTCCGAACGTATATATCTTATTCAAATAAGGCCGTTTATTCTTTCACCGGCTTTGGGCGAAGGATTTGATTCTAAACTGAAAGCCAAGATTTTATTAGTTTGGACTGACCAACCCGAGTGCACATAAACATTTACGACAGTGTATATGTAGCAGCCCATTGTTTGAAGGGGTTCGCGCGTACGTAGAGGATATTATATGCGAAAGGAAAAAGCTTGTAAAGAAACTAAAGGAATAGCAAGAACATTTTTATTATAGTTGCTGGTCTCAAGAGAGCTTACTAACTGTTTGTGTCCAAGAATAATTGATGCTACATAAAGCTCTAGCTGCTTATATAGATTTAGTTCGACAATAATCGTACAGGTACATTTCTCCGAACATACTCAAATTATATTACACTCAAAATTACATGTTTATCCCAAGAGGTTTTCTATTTTGTTTGAATGCCTTTTATATATCACTTCTTGTAATTAAAAAGTCTGATTTATGGTATATAATTCAAAATAATAATTTAGATCAATCGCTTTTGAATTAGTTCAGTATCCCAGACATTTGCTCATAGCAAAACTTTAATCATAAAATTTACTATCACAAAAATTATTATTAATTCCAAAAAAGAGTTAATATAAAAGAGTGGGAAGATCACATATGCGACTAAAGGTATCATGCATAGAAGTGCGCATCTCGCAGGATACGAGTGACGTCACAATACACACATATGGAAAAGCGCAATATTTTTTTTCTGAAGTATCTTCTACAAAGATCTGTTACCAACTTTTAAAAATTTAAGTGTTGTAAGTATAGTGCTTTAGTGTTTTCATCGAAACGTTATTTATCATATTCATCAGTTTGCAAGTTTTCTGTGCCCGTTCAAAGAGGCTTCAGTATGTGCAAATTTGTTAACATATTATCTTTTAAGTTGTTTTATCGCACCTGAAAACAAAACCGTGTATCAATGTACCCCTATTACTGATTCTGATTTGGAGTGATGAAATTTTAAGTTATTCTTGAAGACTATGCTAGTGTTACTGTATTTATATACATTAATTCTGTATACGCTTTGCCTACTCAAATTGAATATCCTGCTGCGCTTATTGTAAGTCCCTAATTTTCTGCTATCACTGGACTGGAATATAAATTGATGAACTTGCACATGGAGAGTATTTTGATAGCTTGGGAAATGATCCTCCCGAAGTAATTGTGAAATGTTTACTACGTAACTGTAAATTATATGTAGTTAATAAAATTCAATATCAATATATGAATATAAATTCCATACTTTGTGGATTATTCTGTATAGTATTGATTTATTAAAGTGTAAGGGGAAAATATGTTGTCTTCTTTACACACTAATGATCTTCATAAAAATGATTAATTGTAAAAACTTGTGCAACATAGTGTAAAGAATTAGGTTAACATTTGCTTTTAGAATTGACTAAAACCAGCTTGTATTTTTTCCTTTTGAAAAGAAAAAATATTGGTTAAATAAGATCAAATGGTATAGAGTATTAAAATATTTCTTTCATGTTCATGATAGAGTAAGTGAAAAAGTCATACAAAGTTTGAGTGCAACAGCTAGAACTTTATCTTCGACATCTCAACTACCACTTCGGAACTTTGCAACCTTAACCAGAATTGCAGGTGAAGACAGTTAAGAATCGCACAAGCATTTACCTCAGGATGTAATGTGCACGGTAAGTACATGGCTTTACACTGACATTGACATTTAATGTACTCAGGAAAGGACAACCTTCGTCATTTACATCTTCTACATTCTAAATTTGGAACAGTTTACGAATCCAATGCACATTTCCAGTACCTTTACAAAAGAATATTGCATAAACTCCACATGAATTACAGTATTCCTATTTGTACTATCACATGATAATCCGTGGTAATTTTTAGTTAACCATTCCGATTGATAGTCTATTGGCATTTTTTTTTAAATTGACATGGAAATTTTTCGTGCAATAAACATTACACTAGCATCACTTGCAACAAGGCAAAATTCACGTGCCATGGGATGAAATCTTGAAACCTCGCATATCAATAATGTACTGTCGTGGATGAACTAAAATTTTTACTGGAAAAATTGTTATTCAATAATTGTTAGAATTAACTATGCAATGACTTCAGTATCACGAACAAGTAATTTACATTTCTTATAAAGTGCATTGATTGAAATACTTAGATGTCCTTCTCTCTCTTGTACATCTCGTAATAATGACCAAATGTTTTGTAATCATTCACGAAATGTTTCGATATCAATGAACCAGTATTCTACACATACGTACATTGACGTGTGATTTTTAATTGCAGCCACTATACTTCTATAATCGTTTCGCATCTGAGATGCTCGGAAAGCTTTTCTATTAGAAGTTTCAACTTCTTTAAATAACTAAATATGTTTTGCTGTTTCTAATACACACGAATCCAAAGTAAAAAAGTCAGTGCAAGATGTACACTCACTCATCTTGCGAGCCTGTTATATTATCTTTGACAACTAGTTTGTCTCTTCCCCTTTAAGTAAATTATATTCAAAAATCACAAGAGTGGAATCAATAATATTCAAGTTTTGTCAGATATACAATAGTCAATAGGATTAAACACAACGTACCACTTACGATCGTTCAAAAAGTCTTTACGTTCTGCTGTCCAACTAACACATTCATGTCTCAACTGATTAGGAACATTGTAATAACACGCTGCATAAGTTATGGAGACCCATTGCGTTCCCAAATTTCTATGGCTTAGCAAATACATAGTTCATCTATAACATTTTTCTCACACTGACAAGAACGAGCACTTGTACTAGAATTTTCATCACCTGACGATACAGTAGAAAGAATTTGATCATTACTGCTGCCACTGGAAGAAAAGTTCACAGTTTCAGCTACAAATTCAACTTACAAACTCGATGATGATGATCCACTAGGGTATCGTGGAGTACTTGCAAAGTTAAAACTTGTACTCAGAGGCGTAAACAAAGATGGACTGGTAGGAGTTGTACCGGCAGGACTGCATTTAATCTCCGGCAACAGCGAAGCAGGACGATCAGCTTCTTCCACAGCAAGAAGGAAAACGTCTTATGATAAACTGTCATCACACCACAACAACGTTTGCGGACTCATGGCGAACTGACACTAAATACTAATTTACAAAGTTCTTCAAGGTAAAAAGTAGGAGGAGAGTACACTGCTGCTACTACAGTCAATCAGCTTCTTAGTCACGACCACCAAATGTGTCTTCCATGATTAATTCCTCACCTAACTCGGTTATATTGTTTCCCAACAGAAAACGAAGACCATGTTGAAAGTTGGATTTCAAATGATTTGGTCAAGGATGAGAATTCATATATGAATTAAATATCTAACCCAACTTCTTTGGATTTGTCAACACACGATAAACATTGTCATTCTAAAACTGAAGACGCTTCTCTTCACTTAGTGGAGTTGCACCAATTAAATAACTCAGGCACTCATGATCAGATTTCCCTTTGTTTCGATAAAAGCATGAAGAGCAAATCAATATGTACTGAGGGTCACAATTACGAATTGATCTTATTATGCAGAGTTGATAAACCTATTTTGATAGACATCCACAAGCATGTTTCAGCTCCTTCTGCTTCGCGAAAGATGTGACTCGAGTTGCCAACAAGTCAATCTACCTTGTACCTGTAGTTTCACTAACGTTCTGCGACATGACTAGAACACTAAAACTGTTTCGCCTCCTTCACATATATACGCTAGTTCCATCTATTATTATTATTATTATGTTTTCAAGTTCTAACTAGTTTCAACACGTCCCAGCTTGCTTCTATCATAAAAACCCATCAAGCAAAATAATTGTTCTTTGTAATCTTCTTTCATTCTTCATCTGCTGTCAGCTCTTCATAAAAAATAATGACTCGTCAATCACAGAGTATTAACTTGTCTACCTTCGTAAACCAATAGTATTTTTCTTCCTAATCTTCTTTCATTCTTCATTTCTTCGTCAAAAATAATGAGATGTCAATCAAAACGTATTAACCTGTCAAGCCCTGTTCAAAACTAGATCTCAACTCAGTCTCCCCCTTCCACCACCTCCTTTCCATACATACAACTATATATCTTCTAATCCCAGTACCCTCAAACACCATTTGGGGTACCTCCAACCAGAGGAACACCTCTCACTACCGCTGCCACACCACCAACTCCAGGAACACCTCCCACCTTTTCTTCCCCACCCATTCTTCAATCGGCCCATCAGAAAGCAGAGTAAAATCGAAGGATCTTACCATAATTTTACTCGCTTGGAAACAGGTGGAATGCGCCAAGCGATGTATCCTATAAGGACTTTCCTAAATGATCTCAGCCCCCAAGCAAAAAATGAAATGGCGCCACTGAACGTTCCTTTCATATCAAAGCATAATCCCGCAAATAGTATTGAATTATCATACTATTATTACGTAATACGCAATAAAAATATAAATAAATATATTCTATATATAATTTCCCACCTTTAGCGGACACTACCAATTATCAAAATTCCCTATCTCTACTAGTTTAATTTTGACCTTTTCTCATCTGTAATCAGCTAGCCAGCCAGCAGTTACAGGGGAAGGACAAGCTGAATAACTGATGGACATAGATGTAATAAGACAACAAATAACTTCTCAACAGATTGACCATAACAACGAACTATTTTATCAGCATACTGAAAGAAGTACGGCTTATTAGTGAAAGAATGATACAATAGGTTACAAAAACGAAGGAAGTGGAAAAGGAAAATATTTCACTTTCTTATTATTCTTTGTTATCTGTGATCACTTTTTTCCATACTAATAGAGTAATCGAATTTTAAAGACAACTTCAAAGTTATAGCGTTCATCTTGTGTCAAGTCAGTGATAATATTTGCTGGTAATTATATATAGACCAAACGTAAGCCAAGAAATATATTATCATATCTAAATAACAAGAGTAAAGATGGCCGATGCTGCACAACCTTGTAAGTTACTACTTTTTCTATTAACATCTTGTTTGATTCTTTGTAAGAATTGAGTATAGCTTGCCTGGCAGTGATTTAAACTTTTAAAAATTGACAAAGTTGGTTGTAGTGATCCAGAATTAGTTTAAACCCACTGGTTTCAGGCTAGGTAAAGTTTGGTTAGTTTACGTTACAAATAGTAAACGTATAGCTTACCGTACCGTACGTAAGGAAAGCTTGAAACTGTTCCATTATATTCACTTCGGATCCTGAGGAAAATGAATCACCATTCAATTCCAGTGGTTCGATTCATATTTAGAATGACAAAAAAAAAACGCAGTAGAAACCTTCAAATGAATGTTATTTACAAAAAATGTATGCACAATGAACTCGAAAGTTACAAGTAGAGGGCCTAAGTAATAAATTCAATTTTTTTTCCTCCGTCTATCCACTGACAGAAATTTCGCCCTACAAATGTGCAAAACTGCTTTTATTCCATAACAGTGATAGTAATAGTTGCTATATGTAAATATCTGTTAACAATAACAGTTAAAAATATCAGTGTATGAAAACTTATCTAAATGCGAGTTAGTTATTCCCGTCTGTGAAAAAGAAGTTTAAAACAATATTTTAGATTAACCTATTTACCTGTATCCTGTTACGTGTGCAGTAGAGATATGGACAAAAGTAGTTTAGTTCTTACCATAACTGTTGTAAAACTATTCTATGTAATTATCGGAGCTTGGATTTACTGGTGGAGAAGAAACAGTATATCAGAACACAATTAAATCAGGAAAGTATAAAGCGGTGGGTAGGGGGAATCGTAATTGTTTCATGCTGAATTAGTATAACTTGCGACTAGCGACAGGAAGGCAAGATTCTTTTTTCAGCTCTTCTCTCAGGGCTGGGCAGCCAAGTGAAACACTTCCGGTAGGAATAGCCCACTCTCGCTTATTCTGAACGATAAGTAACAGCGAGAAGCGCTCTACCCGGTAACTGCAGTTTGGTCTTGTGGTCCAGACGTCGGAAAACTAATCTAAAGGTACTGGGTTCAAACCCTGGCGTTGATTATTTAAATATTTTTGTAAAAGAAAATTAAAGTTTTTTTTCGTGTTTTATGTAAATACACAAAAGGAAATTTAATAAAAGTTGTGATTTACAATTTTAAAAGATGCCACTAAAAACTAGGATGTATATAAACCCACCAGAGCTGTGCAAGGGGGGAGGGTCAGGGTGCGTCCGAAGGGAGCTGGGCGGCGTCATCCGCGGGGGGGGGGGGCACAGCCCCCTGTTAGCGGCGGGCATACGCAAAAGTACTGTTTACTCAAAAGTTCTGTGGCGTACCGGAAGTGTTTCCAAGTGTGCTCCGGAAATTGCCAAAATGGCTGCTCAGCCCTGCGCGTCGAGCTGAAAAAAAATCTGGCGACAGGAAGAGCTGAGTCATCCTCGCGCATGCGCATTACTCCTTAACAGTAAATAGTACTTCCAAACAACTGCATCCAGTTTTCAATTTAGCGTATGGATAGCATGTTCGAAAGCTAATGCAAGTAACCCTGGATCGAAACCTGGTGTAGTTTTCTTTTTCTTAATGAAAATAACGTTTCTCTTTTTTAATATGTATAAACGAATTAGAAAATTTAATAAGATTAATGAACAAACGCATGTGGAGGTTAGATAAGTCAGATACGGTATTTTTTTTTTTATTACACGCACGATTAACTTGTGTTTTCACAATGCACTCTAACTGTCACTAGTCACAAGTGCCATGTAGTAGTGTCTCAAATACAAGGAACTCACAGGCCCATTACTCCTTCACCGTAAATGAGACTGACAAGCAGACAGTTTCCAATTATCAATTTAGTGGATTAGTAGCATGTCGGAAAGCTAATACGGAGAACTCAAGATCGAATCATAGTGTGATTTTCTTTGTCTTTTTCAAAGAAAAAAAAAGTTTCTCTTTTCATACATACATACATATATATATATATATATATATATATATATATATATATATATATATATAAACGCATTGAGCTCCTGCGTAGCCTAGTCGGTAGCGCGCTCGACTTCAGTGCGAGCTGTCCCGGGTTCGATTCCCAGTGTTAACCCAGCATCGTGAGGACAATTGGGGAGCTCCTGTGCATAAAATGCAGTGGCGATCACAGTGAGAGCTTCAACTGTCCTCTCCCAACCCGTCTTGACAGCGTGTTAGCAGTAGACCAACTCCTCCCTTCGGGGAGAAGCCTCATCCAGTAGTGGATTCAATATGGCTGTGATTTATTATTATTATTATATAAACGCATTAGGAAATTTAATAAAATTAGTGACCAAGGCCACGTAGAAGTTCGGTAAAGTCAGGTATGGTGTTCTCTTTTATTCCACACGCGACTGAATCGTGTTTTCTCAGACATTCGAAAATAGGACTTCTTGTTTTGAGACGCTAGTGGCCTTGTTCCCTTCTTCAAACTAACTAATATTTCCAAGGCCATTCTATAAATCATTCTATAACTAGCTATCGTTCTTTTCTTCTACCTTATGATAAGCGCGTATAAATTGGGGTGCGTTTTTTAGTAAAAAACTAATTTCGAGTTTTTAGCGTTTGTTCATTTCTTCAAATTGCTGGTTCATTTTTTCTAAACTATGTGAATTTTATGGACTTTTCAATGTGCGTACTGTTTTCACTGCCTCAAAGGAAGAAAAATGTATAATCGCAAGACCAGAGCTTTCCTTCGAAATTACAAAATAAAAAGGAATTTATCTTAAAAATAAAAAAAAACTTTAGGTCTAGGAGTACCGAACCCGGGACCACTGAATCCCAAGTCCAATGCCTTACTCATTTTTTTACCATTTTATTAAATCTGAATTGGACTACAGAATCAGAATAAACGGAAAATATTACAGAAAACGTTAAATGAAAATAAAGTTATAAAACAAATTGAACAATAACATTCCAAAATAACCTATTTAAAATATAAACCACCTTATAAACGAAATTATGCAATGAACTGGTATCGAACCGGAAGCACTGCATTACAACTCCAACGCCTTATCCATTACTCCACGTAGCCAACTAACAACCAGTGCTTTCTGAGAACTCTTTATATCAATTCCGTACACGAGTAACAGACGCTACAAATTACGTAATGTTCACACGCCATGGTTGTCCTCTCTGCACACAAGTCTCTGCCATTTTGTTCCGTTCTCCCAGCAGTTCTGTTTGTTTAGAAAACAGGAAACAATCTGTTTTACCATTAACAAGCTTCGGAGCAAAATAGCAGCTAAGCCAGTAACTGCTATTTTTCATCGGTTGTAGCAGTCAAAGCAATTTATCCCATGTAGCAGTGAAAAATGGCTGCTACGCTAGTTTTGTCCATCTCTATTTCGCACCTATTTTTGAAGGCTTTACTAATGTTTTTTTTTTCTTTCTTTGTGTATTGTATAGATATCCCTTCCAGATCTCAAATCCTGCATAAAGTAGATTTTCACATTTTTGGCGTTTATTGCCTTCTTCAAACTGCCGATTCAAATGATGTAAAATATAATTAGAAAATAAAAGTAAGATTAAATTGAATAAAATATTTTTAAACCATGTAACATAATTAATAACAACACGTTAAACTCCTAATCTAGATTAATGGGTAGAAGTCGAGTTTAACCGAGTGCTTCAATTAGTGACC
>JAGDQP010037299.1:4003-18683 GCA_022664845.1 Lepisma saccharinum | reverse complement strand
GATCGAACCGACGACCCCTAGAACTAGAGGTGAGCCCTCTATCAACGAGCCACCGCGGCCCCTAATAGCTGTCAACGTCACGCACATATTAAGCAGATAATATTGGGTAATATTATCTGCGTAGTACGAAAATGAATGAATTATTTCATTCATTCACATACTGAATGAATTCATTCGGCATCTGAATGAATTCTTTGGAATTTTTCTACGTTCTCTCTCTTTTTCGGCTGAGCTTGGTGCAAAAACAGTTCGACCACCCGAAATAAGGTAATATTAAAATATAAACTAGAAATAGACATTCACAACACAAAATAATCAAAGTTTGTCTTCCCCGCGTTCTAGTGGTGTACCTGGTATCGGATTGGCACTGGAAGACACGTAAATGATATCATTTTCCTTAGTCGCAGCAACCAAATGAGTGATCTGCTGAATGACTATGTGTGTTCTGCCAGGAAGTAGGTCTATGCCTCGAAGGTATCTGGGAGTGGTGAACCGATAGTGGTTTGCTATGTTTCTCCATCGAAAGATGGCTATCTAAGTATGGGACCTATAGTTTAAAGTAAACTCTGAATCACTTTTGTACCAACCGGCTATCAGAAACGGGAGTAGTTGATTACAAAGAATCAAGCGTTATCACTCATCACTACGGTCGCAGCCTTGCGAACAGTACAGGGAACAGAGCTGGAACGTTTGAAGTTTTGGACAGGGTTGCCGGGTATATGCTTGGGACCTGGTCTGACACGGAGGGCAAACCAGAGTTTTTAATTCATTCCTGAAAATAAATTATTGCGTTTCTTTCAGGAATGTTACCCCCAGAGCACGAAATTCAATCAGATCAAGCTTTTGGATGGCTCCGGCCAAGTCACCAAAAGTTTCTGATCTCAGCTCTGACAGGGAGGCACGATGGCATGAATTGTGCTACCCGTGACCTGACGAAAGTTTCCTAAGGTTTTCCTCTGTTTCAGCAAATAAATGTCATTCCTAAGACATGAGTTTAGAGGGCAGCGGCCTGTAGAGCGCAGACACAATATGGAGACAACAATGAAAGAAACGTCAAATATGGCCACTACATACGTAAGAAATTTAAATCAATTATTACTTGACGGTAAAACAAAGAAAATGAAATCAGACGAGCAGAAAACAAGGTTGAGAATACCACGTGCTATTGTTTTTTTTTAGCGACAATATATGAACTACCCGTTCATGATTTGATGAACATTAAACAAAGGAGTTGTGAGGCGAGGAGACACTTGCTTTCGTGGTATCCTTGCTTCCACTTACACAATATTGCTAACCACTGCATAAGGATCTGCTATGCTTTACATTTTACACGATAATAGTAGGTCATGGTGGCTCAGTTGGTAGAGTGTTCACGTCTGGTGCTAGGGGTCATCGGATCGATCCCTGCTCGTGCTATGTAGGCTTCGTGGTTTCCTTACACTTTCTTCATTCCATCATCATCCATACGACATGAACCATAGTTGCCTAAAGGCCTTAAAGTAAATTCAAACACAATAATAACAAACTTATTCATTTACTTGAACTGAATTATAGTCACAGCTCAGGCCAGTAGCGGCCAGGCCCTAAGTGAAGGTGCTATCACTATCTAGGCACTCTCCTATTTAAACTGAGGGAAACCCTGGAAAATTTGTGAGGATGGTCGGTCTTGGAGTTCGAACCCACTAGTTTATCTACCCATTGGTACCACAGGAACTACGCGACGTTACCGCCTGGACCGAAGGGGCTCGGCGCTCGCTCCCTTTGGAAGTAACAATGTAAACATCAACACAGAGCTTTGTTTGCCTAGTCACAGACACCAATACTATTCAGTAAGGCCATGGAGCAGAAACTAAAATAAGAAGATATCATACCTTACAGGAATGTGTATATTTACACAATTTCCTACAAAGTATGTTCTATTTCGTACAAACAACGCTTCGAAAGGAGAAAAAAAAAAGAAATGTTATCAGCCTTATGGGTTATCAAAAACAACTTCTTGCTTATAGCAGCTATTCTTAAGTCAGATTTTTTTCCCAATATGCAGTATTAATACAGAATTGTGATATTAGTAGCATCAATTTGAATTATGAAGATCTGCAGCAACATATCAAATGGTTTAAACTTCAAAATACGTGCTTGTACTTACATCGATTTCCGTACTTTTGAAAAGAGTGAAATCACAAAATATATATGTTTCATATGCACCTAGAATCTACCTCAGGCTCACACATAGAAAAAAAGGAAGGATCCAATTCTTCCTTCTTATTTCCTCTTCTGTATCTTTTATTACCTGTATTTTCCGAAGAAACCAATTGAAATCGAACCTGTTTTTTTCTCTCTCTCTCTTCTCAAACGTTACGGTGGCTATATACCCGCATGAGTACGAGTACACTTTTTGAATTGTACATTCTTACGCATCATAATCATACATTAATTCAAACTTAGTTCATGAGGCTGCAACATGATTTAACACCCTAGTGTCAGCCTGTCAGGGTCCTGGACTTAAATCACGGCTAGTGCACAGGGGGTTCTGGAATTCTAATGTTAACTATTAATATACACTAAATATTATTATTTACTCAGTGTTATTAAGCGGGATGTGTCGGAGTTCTTCCATCAACACACATTATCTTTTTAATAAGTTTACTTGGTGCAAGTATCTCAAACGTTTCTGTGTTCTTTACTTTGTTCACCACTAAGCGAACAAGTATTTAAAATCGCTCTTTAACAATTGCATATACTCAGAGGCGGCACTTTCGAACTCTCTCAAGGCATCCACCTGATTGAATTTACTGAATCTCACTAGGAGAATCCCCAGAATATAATAAATATTTGTTTGTAATTCTCCAAATGCTTCTACAATGTTTTCACTGATTTGAAAAGAAATCCTAAATTTTCTTTTAAAAAAAAGCTTAAGAATCCATTACATATTTCATCATGATGTTTCTATAAACATTATTTTAAAAGTCAGACATAATCTAACACTTATAACCTTAATACGACACTGCTATCGCCTTATGTTAAAGTGCTGAACTTCCTCACAACACAGAAAATAATACAAAGAGTAAAGGTGTGACTGTTTTCAGAATATTGAAATCATAGGATACATAGAATATTTCAAAATGCCCAATACAAAAAAATCGCATTTCCGCACATCCCCCTGTTTCAATTTAAATTTATTTGAGATTGTAGATTAGCTTACATTAAAAAGCATTAAATTTGTCTCCATTTGTATTATCATGGAAGCGTACAATGCAGAATGTAATGCAAAATCAAGGGGGGGGGGGGCTTTGGATGCAAGTACACAAGTCCTTGAACAAATTTATTCTGAGTCACATTCTGCTTCGTACGCACCCGAAATAATGGAAACAGCATTATTTGATGTACATTTAACGCCTTGTAAAACCTCGGGATAAATTTTACTTTAGGTCCGCAGCTTACGCCAGCTGTTGTGCCATATCTACGCTCTATACCAATTATTCCCTTCTGAAAAGGTCACAGAGACTTCTGAAACTCCTAGTGACAGCCATTAATCCACCAAGTCTTGTAAAAATCTGTGTCTTCATTTCCTTAAATAGACCTATGTGCTTGAATTGATCAACACATAAAAGCATGGCGGCATGCGGATGAATACTAATGGTTAGTATTTTGACACGTATTTTGCTACGAAAATCACGGGCACATTGCCGAGGGAGCAATAACAGGTTTGTTCTTTGTTATATGCAATGCACATGACGTGTTATTCCCACGCAATGTACTCGTCCCAAACTAACAAGGAGCTAAATAATCCCACCCATCTTTCGTCCTTCGACTTTAATTTCAAATTTCCATGACTCGAAACATTGTTATATTGTACGTTTTAACATTTTTACATAATTTGGAAATGCCACATTTCTCCTGTAAGTTTAAATTTTGGGGGACGTAAAGCAACATTAAACCATAGCTCGTATAAATAATTATCAGGAAAAGTAATTTCGTTAAACTCCGGACGTGAAGGGGAGTGCAAAACGAGTCAATTCAATGCATTAGGTTTACTGACTTAAGGTTCGGTGAAATTAGCTTAACAGGTGTTATGAATAGTAAAACAAAATAATTGTTAATTTGATTTGAATTTTATTTATGGCCTTTAGGCATCTAAGTCTAGGGTCGGGATAAGGAAGCGGAAAGGATTCGGGAAGTGTGTCGGCCAAGGTCTACACTGAAGGTGTCATCCCAGCATTTACCTGGTGTGACTGAGGGAGAACCCTGGAAAAACCTGTCAGTAAGAATGGTCATCCGCTGGGATCGAACCCACGACCTCCCGAATGCAACGCCAACGCTCTACCTCTGAGTTACGACGAGTCGGTGCTAACTTCACGTTAGAAATACAAATTATACCAATTTACGCCCTTACACACAAGAGAAAAATTATTTATTTATTTCAGATACCATCTTCAGATACAGCCCAATTTTGGTCATTTTACAAGAATACATTTAACAACAATAACAAGGGAAAATATTTTAGAAGGTCAATCGGCTCTGACCTTATTGAAGAAACCATCACAACATTTAAGTCAGGTGTGAACAATGAAAAGCTTGTCAGGATAACAGTCACTGTAAATTGAACATGCCCCCTACCCACCCTATCGACTGCTATCATTCAATTCAATTCCCTACACCCTTCTTGGTAGGAAAACAAAAACGATCATAAGAAGTACTTAGCAACTATTCATGTTTTAAGACAACAATTCAGAAATACGAAGTCTTCCTTTCTGCAACAGATTTGTAGGATACCACACTTCCTTATATTGTATAGGCCTACTCTCATAGCCCTGATTGAGTTTCGGCATCATCTTTGAGGTTTTGATATACGTCGTTCAACATCTTTCGCATTACTGCCTCGTCACAAATTAATACACCATCCGTTTATCACTCAAACATCAGCGGACAAGCATTGTTTGTACTGCAGACGAAACGAAAAAACAAACAAACAAGACGTCACTTCCGCTTTGGTCAGCCGCCATTTTAATTCCAGTGACCTGCGGCTAGACGCTAGTGCTTTTTGCTGTTCAATTGTTCCGGTATGGCCCGGCTTTGGTGCTACAAGTTAACTTGTGCTGCACTTGCTCGCTGTAATTAAGCTAAATCTATTTGTTATATTTTAGTAAAGGTTTTGAATAAGCGAGGAACAAAGTGACGTAGTTAACAAAAGTTTTTGTAGGCTTTGGCAGATTGCAATTATCCAAGATGCAGGAAAAGAATCCTCTGGTTATTGGGGCTTATGGATAATGGTATGACACAAAGTTTCAGATTGTCTTCTATTTCTTTCCAGATCCAGCACTAATCTGCTACCGTTTCTGCATTAATAATCATATAGAGAAGTGTATAAAGCCTGTGGCAAGCAGTAATATTGAAGGTCGTTTTAATTTGTTGCAGATGACTTCTGTTACGCCATTAAATGATCGTGACTCGTTGCATACGTGGAAGACTTCATATCAACCATGGAAGTAGTAGAGGTTTGCTAGCACTGTGCCTGGAAAAATTCTTAAGCAAAGATAAGCATGAAATTCACACTGGTCGGCATGTGGAACTGTACCAAAGCAATCACTCGCGTGATACATGTAGAGAAATTCTTACGATGGTTTAGCGAGCATTCTCCATTCCCTTCGTATCCGGAGCTCGCATCCCTAAGCACTGGCATGGTATGCAACGAAATGGTCAACTATGATAAAGCTAAGGAAATCGGACTGGCTGCTTTGGAAGGAATGTTTGGATAGACTTTTTTAAATGTGAAATTTAAACAAAAAGATAAAGTTATTCCACTATCCACAATGCACAATGCAGTGCGCATCCGTGATGAGGTGCTGGCTGTATACACCATGCAAATATTCAACCGAATCATATGCGAGTGAAGTCTGAAGAAGAACTCCGACAGTGTTTTGCTTACGAGCTTGCACCCTATCCAGCCGCTTTCTCTCTTCACAGAAATATCCATGAAGTGTAAAAAAATATGGTTTCTTTGACAAGTTTGAATATCGGACAGATTCTAAAACTCACAATGTCATATTGTAAACACTGAGCACGTTAAAGATGGGACTGTCTTCTATATCATGTTGTTTAGCCACAACATGGAACATGCCTTGACGTGTACAAGTCGTATGTGTATCCTATGTACTCACAAACTTTGGAAAGAAAACAACCGTTATTTTTTATGGTTATTGTACTGAAAACTGTACAAAGCCGCTGAGCGGGAACGACGTAAGTCAAAGGTTCACTCACCTTTGGTGTTATTCACAAATGAAACCGTAATATCAACCACGAAAGATAAATTCTTGGGTAATTCCAAAAATAAGGATTGTTTCATCTGTGAGTTGATGGCTCATTTAACACAACATGGAATTCAAAACCAGCAAGCAAGAAGTGATGCTGACGCACTTATCGCTGAAACTGCAGTAGCGAAGTCTTTAAATCCTTATGTGCACGTCGTAGTAATTGGCGAGGATGCTGACATTTTCATAATTTTGCTTGCACAGCGTAATGATCAGCACGACGTCACATTTCGATACATGGCCAAATGTGCTAACTGCTTTGCTCAGTTACCATACTTTAACTGGATGCGACACAGCATGTGGTTTGTATCGACAGGAAAAGAAAAAGGCATTGCGATTACTTCAAACACGGGAAGACTTATGCCGATCACTTAAAGATTTGAACCATGATAATGCTTCTGTACAATCTCTGATTGAAGCTAGCACATCATTTCTATTAGCGCTCTACGATTGTCCAGCAACTAACCTGATTGGGTGCATTCCGGTATCATTCCTACATCCGTGCAGTAAGCTGCTCCATTCAGAACGAAATGCAATTAGCAGCATTGCCAATTACCAATGATGCTGCGAAACATCATATCTTAAGAGTGTATCATCAGGTTCAGTTGTGGCGTGGAAATGAAATGCAAGTGACTGAATATGGATGGTAAACATTAGGAGATATTCTTAACCAGTAAGAATGACCAAGGAACCTGCTCCGTGTAATGTCATGCATTTAATATCCTGTAACTGTAGAAATGGCTGTGAACGTCTGTGCGGTTGTAGGAAAGCAGGGATTGTGTGCTCTAATTTATGTCGTTAGTGTCTAGAAATTGGATGTATGAATGCACAACCAAAAGATGAAGACCATGAAGATGAAGGAGGTAATAATGACAGTCTCCTTGATTTCTAACGAAATAAGTCTGAATGGACTAGTTACAAAAACGTTCTTAAAATGCATACTAACGTCTAATGCAAACATTAAATTTTATTTGAAAAATACTTCTAGGAAAATTACATTCAAGTTATAAACAAGGTATTCAAACAGAAAATTACATTCAAATGACTAGAGTAGCTGAGAGTGATTTCATGTGTGTGAATTGCGGATCTCCCATGCAAAGGAGACTACCAATTTCTAATACTGTCAAGAAATTATTTTTATGCTAGATTTATGTGGTGTAAACAAACTGTGTGTCACAAAACTTACTCCATTGGGAAAAATGTACGCCATTTTTAAAGTAATTATAATAGTGAAAACGTTGGTGGAGTTTTGTTGACATACGATAATTGTCAGTGGTGCAAATTTTAAACAATTCATAAAAAATCACATTTTCTCCCGAAATTTTGGGTTTTACTTTTCTCCTTCCACAGATTGGGCTGGATTAGTATAAGTGTTACCTCTTTCGAATTTACGTTTCTTAAGATTTCCAACAATATATAACTCTTGGTCCTGTGTAATAACAGAAGGTGACTAGAGCCGTGAAAGTGAATGTCACCTTATGCACTTTTGTACAGAGAGCTCAGAAAGTAATATTGGTTATCGTTTTTGTTTTTTCTCAGCTTATATTGCACCGATCAGTGTCATTGTTGGCTGTGTTGGTGCGGTTTTGTTGATGTAAAATAACTGTCAGTGTTGCAAACTTCCCACGATTTCTGAAAATATTCCTTTTTCATAAAAATAAATTAATTTCTTCTTGTTCTTCTACAGATTAGGCACGATGGGCATATACAGGGGTTGGACAAAAAAATCTAAAAACACGTCATACAGGACACGTAAGTGTGGCCCGCCACTGTACACCACGTGTTGCGGTTGCCGATCGTGTTTTGTTTTCAATGTGTCATGTGGACCTTTCTCTTCCGTCAGCAGTACCCAGTTCACCTGTGAGTGTCGTGGTGTGCAAGTGGTGCGGTAAAATGGGCGACCTGACAGACTTCCAAAGAGGCATGATCGTTGGTGCCCGTCTGGTTGGAGCTTCAGTGACAACAGTGGCGACCATTGTAGGGGTATCGACAGGCACTGTGTCCAATGTCACGAGGGCATACACAATGCATGGGCAAACAACGTCTGCAAAGCACAACAGTGGTCGAAAGACAATCCTGTCCGATATGAACAGGAGGGCATTAAAACGGATTGTAGCAGCTAAAAAGCAGACCACTGCAATGAAAATTACGTCTGAACTCAATTCCGACCTACAGAACCCGGTTTCATCAAAAACAGTGCGACGGTAACTTCATAAAATGAAAATTCATGGCAGGGCCGCGATCGCCAAACCTCTGGTCACAGCAGTAAATGCGAAGCGGCGTATCCAGTGGTGCAAGGACCACAAGCAGTGGACGCTTGATCAGTGGAAACACGTAATGTATTCCGATGAGTCGACCTACACCTTGTTTCCAACAACCGGTCGTGTTTACGTATGGAGAACACCGTCGCAGGCCTATGATCCAGACTGTCTGCGCCCAACTGTAAAGCATGGGGGTGGTTCTGTTACAGTATGGGCAGTGATATCGTGGTTTTCTGCAGGTCCCATCATAGCTCTGCATGGAATGATGAATGCTAAGGCGTATGAGGCCATTTTGGGGTACCAGGTTCTACCCATGGCCTACACATTGTTCCCGGATGATGATGGCATCTACCAAGATGATTTGGCACCCTGTCACGCTGCAAAAACGGTGCAATCATGGTTTGAGAAGCATGACCAGGAGCTATCACACCTCCCCTGGGTCCCACAATCACCAGATCTGAACATCATTGAGCCATTGTGGTCTGTGTTAGAAAGGCGTGTTCAGTCTCATTACCCTCCACTCCACCATCATCCCTTAAGGAACTGGAGCATGTTTTGGAGGAAGAATGGTACAACATTCCACACACCACGATTCAGGAGCTGTATACGTCCATTCCACGTCGGATCCAAGCTGTTTTGGACGCAAAAGGGCCCCTACACCATACTAGGTATGATTTTCACACTTTTTCAAACGTTTTAGATTTTTGTCCAACCCCTGTATATTATTTATTTAGATTAACTGTCTGTCAAGCTTTCCAACCATATATGATTGATGGCCTTGGGATTAGAACGGTGACTAGAGGCATAAAAGTAAAGGGTGTCGTCGGCTAAAAATGGCGGCCATTTTTCAAAATTGCGGGGAAAGCTACAGTGGGATTGTAAGGGACTTTTAGTATGTTGTTTCTGGCACATTCCCCTACTTCCATGCCAACTTTCATATTGTTACTAATTTGTTCCTTTCTCAACCATATCATTACTGGACTATTATGGATGATGAAGAAATTTAGGGCGTTTTGTTTTATATATTGATAATGTAATTTAGTTGCAGACAGTTCTTTTACAGACATAAAAAGAAGAGTAATACAACAAAAAGTGATTGTTAATGAATAACATTACATAGGTTGTACACTACAAGGAGTACAAGCTGTGTTTTAATGTAAAAAATGCCAGTGTTGCCATCATATTATGAATATGACAGCTGGTAATGAAACACTTTCGTAACATTGACACCATTTTTATTATATCATAATTACACCCTTTGTAATGCTCCTGTGATATACACTACGATTATTATTCTGTAAGTTATAAGAACAATTCAGATACTTCTTTTTATAAAATTCAAATATTACATCATTTAAAGGAAAGTCATGTTGCCTTACATTGCGGAGTTCAGTGTTATAAAATACAACACTGGCACCACATAAAATGGTCTAGCTCGCTTAGTTTGTAAGATACAGAAATGAGTTTGCTGTCAATGGAAAGAGGACATTTCTGTCTACTCTCTAACGGTTATTTCGAATGATTTTTTGGAAACTTTAACGGTTTGATAGTTACGTAGCAATTAAGATCGATAACGAATCGAATGTAACGAATTTTTTGGAAGAACGATTTTTTTAACGCCATGTTTAAATATGGCGGCGTTATCACAAGACTGTACCACCTTTCCTCATTTATATTATCTATTACTATCAAATTGACAGAAGAACGAAGTTTCTATCTTCGTGAGAAGATATAATTGCCGTTCCCTACAAAAATGTTTAGTAACAATATCCAAAATGGCGGCTCAAAATGGTGGCCAAATGGACGTCTATTTTTTGCTAATTTTTGGTATGTTGTTCGAAATGCTTTTTTCTACCACAGAAACAAAAAAAACTTTTGTTGCAATTTGTTGGGGGTCAAACCATATATTGACTGGACTACATGTCGGGATTGGGGCTCGAAACTAGAATTTCCTTTTTTGTTTCTAGTCGGTCACTCTACCGATTGTTCTATCGCGCCACTCGTAAGAATCTTCTATTTTTATAGTTCTTTTATGTTACGAAGGCAGTTTCTGAAGTAAATGCATTGGAATATGCTGAGCTTCGAAACTGTTAAAGCTCATTGATCCTGTTCTAGAGCTATGAAGCCTGTACAGTTGATTTTTCGCAAGTGAACCTCTTCAGCAAAAACATAATGCCGTGTATATTAATACTTTACTGCTTGAGTCGATTTGTTTCGTTATCGGTCTTTGTATTGTGTACAATGAAAGAGAAGACTAAGTATGTAAACATGAATTGTCTAACTTATTTTCCTGAAATGCTTAAAATCAGGCATTCATTCAGAAATTTTACACCGGGGGAGCATTTCAGAGAACCGGGAGGACGTTACTTGTACAATTAGCATTAGGATAAATAGTAAACTACAATTCTGCCCCGGGAAGCGGTACATTCGCTCGGGGGATGTGGAGCACCCCCAGAGAGGTGCCTGAAAGAAACACTGCTTACAATTTTGAAAATTGCGTGAAATGAAACATACAAATCGAAGAAAAGGGGGAAGCACGAACAAAAAGAAGTTGTTAAAGAATCTTTTATGGAAACCCGGCGTTCCAGTTAGTAATCCAACAGAAAAAATCATTGTTAGGTTATCTCTCTAAAGAAAAATCAAGGTTAGCCGAAACTTGGTTTAAGCTAGCGTACTATCTTGGGCAATGCCAGCAGTGAAATAATAAAAGGAAAATAGTAACCGCCGGAAAAAGAAATAAAACAAGAAAACCGTCTTTTTATTTATCCTGCTACTTTGGAAGAAAAATCATTTCACTATTACGGGGTCCCTAACTTTATTTGAAGTTCAATGAATTAGTTGAAATGTTAGTTAATTGATCAAAATATACATTTAGAAAACACATCCTTCTTGTCACTGCCTCTGATAACGTAGCATTATTTAAGCTTCGTTGATCTGAGTCACAGATGTCTAAGGAACGTAAGTTTATGGAACTTTTCTCTCGTGTACAAGGGCAATAATGAGATTCGTAGTGTAAATACAAAGCGTTTTGTACATTTTTTTTAGGTAAAAACATTTAATTTTGTTAAATCTAAACAAATGCATTCGTTGTGCTTAGTAGTGAATATTCGTGATGAAAAAGTAAACACAGAAAACGATTTCGTTAATAAATGAAGGATTTTTTTGCCTCGTGGAAAGCAAACAATTTTTCCCGTTTTTTCGAAAATTTCTGGTGTCTTCCCGGCCTTTATAACAGTAATTGGCAGCCAGTTTGAGAAATATCATCGACTCGAACAGGTAGGGGTGTAATGGCTATTTCGAAACGTCTCGTAAAATATAACCAAAACGTTATTTTTTTTAACCTATTTTCAGCTTAGTGTAGGTAGAAAAGCGAGCCAGCATTGTCTTAAATAGCAGTAGTACTCTTGTAAGTATACGTACTGTGAACCCAAATGGGGCCGTGGGGGCACTGACTAAATGTAATTTAAATAACACTATATATTTTTTAATAATTAGTGCAAAATAGTTATGGTAAAGGCGTATACAAGGGTACATTAGGAGAAAGTATTTAGTGCCTTCCTTGACACTTTGTAAGATGGAATTAACTATAGGTGTAATACTGTCATGACAGTCCTACCCTACGGCCAATTATGACCACGTCTTCCTACAATGGAAGAAGATGTGGATAAAATTGTGTGTTGAAAACGACTGGTGTTTTAAACTTTGCCTTACGGCATGAAACATTACCAATAAAGTGATCGAAATGTTATAATCATAGAAGATTAACCATTTTTACGGTAAACTGATATCTAGCTGTGCATGTGTGTGTAGCTGCATTGGTTGCTCTCCCTTTGCAATTTCACTAAGGACCCCGGAGTTCGCAATACAATCATGTGAATTTTATTAGTAGAACCTAGTGATGTAAATAATCCAGGTGTTCTTAGACTCGAATCACTAAAATTTTTAGGGGAAATTCTAGTGATTTAAAACAGGAAAAACGCCTATAAAATAATTATTTTTTCATGCTATTTTGGAAGAATTTTTTTTTTTTTTTACCATTACTGGCATTATTTGATGATCAGTGAATTACTTAAAATTTTAGATATTGTTAAAAATATACTTTCAGAAACAACAATATTTATTGAAACTGCCCCTGATAAAGTTTTGTAGCATTATTTAAGTTTACTCGTTCTGAACCAAAGATACCTAAGGGCCATAAGTGGACGGAGCTTTTCTCTCTTGTACAAGGGTACTTACGAGATATATTGCAATTGTAATCTACGTAGAAAGTTTGTATTCCTTTTTTTTTTATTGGACCTAAGGAATTGCATAAAGTCTGCTAAGTAGTGAATATTTGTGATGAAAAAACAAAAAACGACTTCGTCAATGAAACCAGTTTTTTTTTGCTTCGTAGGAAAATAGTTTTTACCGGTTTTTTCCTTTCAAAAATTTCTGGTTTGTTTATTTTTATTTTATTTATATTTTATATAAAATATAATTTATTATTTATTTTTTATTTTTATTTTATTTTTTAGTTTCCTTCCTGTTTTGTAATTTTAGAGTTTTATGTTCTTTCTTAAATAGTATGTATATTCTTATATGATAAAATGTATATAATGTTCATGTAATAACCTTGTAACTGACTTGTTCTATACCATAATACATGTTTGTATGCTACATGGTCAACGGAACGCAATAAATCAATATCAATATCCAGGACTCAAAATCAATGGAAAATTCCCGAAAGGAGTTTTCGCCTGGCTGGTGGGGCCTCAAAAATTTAAATGTTGGCTCAGCATTGTGAAGACAATTGGGGAGCTGCTGTGAATAAAAGACAGTGGCGATCACGGTTGAAAGCTTCGGCTCTCCTTTCCCAACACGTCTGGTCTGCGTAAAGTTTTAAAGGCCGGGATAAAAAGGAAATTTTCGAAAAAAGAAAGCCAGGAAAATGTTTTTTTTTTCACGAAGCAAAAAAAACTGCTTTTAATTACTTTTTTTTTTGCCTTTTATCACCAATATTTACTACTTAACACACCTAATGCATTTGTTGTTTAGGTTTAGTACAATTAAATGTTCTTACGTTAAAAAATGTACAAAAACTTTCAATTTACATTAGAAATGCAATATATCTCATTAGCACCCTTGTACATGAGAGAAAAGTTATGTTTACTTTTGTTTCTTAGGCATGTTTGGCTCAGACCGAGAAAACTTACATAATGCCTCAATACTTTTTCAGAGGCAGTCCCATTGCGATTTTTTTTTTTCTAAAAATATGTTTTCAACCTCAACTAACATTTTAACTAACTCATTGATCATAAAATGTGGGTTAACTTCCAAAGTTGGTCGTCCGTTTCTACTAAAATCTACAAAATGTACAGGAAAGAAATGGATAATTTGCTCATTTGTGTGGTTAATAATATATAAAAAGAACGAAAGTTGAGTTTATTTTAATGTATATTTGGTATAAACATGGAACTCTTTGGGAAGCAGAGGGAACTACTTGGCGGAAGGTTACCGCATGATTGGATTGTGGGAAGTTACGAGCATTTGTATTATGAACATTACTACAGGTGTACAGGAACGTTGTCCTGGATTCGAGTTAACAGTATTACAGCTTGTGAAACAATACGGTGATACTGAGTAGTGTTTGCCGAAATGAACTGGAGCCATTCTTCCGGAGCTATTCGTCCGCGGAGCTGGAGCTTAATTAAGCTCCGGACGAAAATCTTTCACTCCAGTTCCGAGTATGGCTCCGGACTCAGCTGTCTGCCAAGCCCAAGACATGTCTCCTCCTCTTGACTAGCTCTCTCGGAATAGTTCCGAGGCTCGCTTGCTAGACGTTCTTGTTTAATAACATTAAGCAGTAATATGAATGAAAAACTCGGAACTGTTGTGCGAGTTTCTACTTTGAAGGACTGGAGGGAGGAGGTTCAACACTTGAAAATGTAAGCAGCAACTGGATTTTCAACCCCCCGTAGTCCCGTTGTTTATGTTCAGAGAGTAAAAGACTGCCGAAAATTGGGCGCGTGAAGGAAGAGAAGAGAGGTATTGTCCGTTCCATCAATTTCTTTTAAATCCAGTGGTTTTCTCAAGCCGAGTGAGCTATATGTATCGCATGGGCGTTTTTTTTTT
>JAGDQP010037298.1:0-18683 GCA_022664845.1 Lepisma saccharinum | reverse complement strand
CTAATATTCGAGAATTCAAAGTTCAATCAGATAAGGTTTGATTCAGTTCCAATTCACTCAACGTGACACAAAATCTTGAACCTCTCTTACATGTGACACTATATCATCAATTGACAGCGAAGATGGATGTGGGCACTGCACTACATGGAAATTACGTTAGTGTTTGTTCTTGGTAAACTTTATTTTATATGGGCAAGTCTAGTAACCTCTGACTTCGGTCCAACACGATTCGACCCTTTATACCTAGTTAAAATCCACAAATATCCATACCCCTGCCGGGATTCGAACCCTGGATTTCTAGTCGTTGACCTAACACCTTAGACCGCACGCCTACCCGGTCAACTGTTTGTTCTTACAGTAACGTGTGGGATAGACATGACGTCGACAGGAGAAAAATGGTGGATATTACCATTTCCGCCATTACAACGCAAACGGGATTTTCGAGGGCTATAATTTTCCAAATTCACTGCAATTGCTTGTAGTAGTCTGTTGACTCCACAATGCAGTTCCTGTCCTTGTAAATAATGCTAAGCTCAGATTCGTGGGATCTTAGATTGAAGAATATGTCAAATCTGCAGATATACCCGTGCCCCACTCTTCCACTCGACGGGATTGGGTATGCTACCAGGTATATGGGGATTCTGGCAATATATTTTAAACTTGAGAAATAAAACAATTAAATTCTTAGGATGATATATCATCCTTTTTATTGAATAGTGGAGGCCTGTAACTACTTTCCAGTAGTGCTAAATTAATTTTCGAACATGGAACATGCAATTCTCATGAATCTTGTGTCATGAATATAAATTATATAGTTCATCTTTTCGTTATGGCAATTTGATTTATATTGATATAAATATAATAATTAATTAATATAGCTTATAAAAATAAAACAAACAATAGTTATATATATATATATATATATATATATATATACCAGGTGTATAAATATGAAACCGGAATTTGTGCATAGACGGCGTTAGCTGTCACTGTGGTTACCGTAAAACTGCGTCCTTGACGCCACTTGCTTGTTTTGACTACTGATAACGATTTGCAACTCACAACCACACAAGTTTCATGCCATAGTGTAGTGTTTAATAGAGTTGAACATGGCGCACTTTGTACCTACAAACTACTATGTGCGGACAGCATTGATTTTTACCATTTGAAGAAAACTGCTGTAGAATCGCATCGCAAGCTTGTCGAAGCTTACGGTGATCACGCTGTTGGTAAGTCACAGTGCTATGCGTGGTTGACAAAAATTAAAAGTGGCGATTTTGACGTGAGAAACGAAGAACGTGGAGAACCACCGAAAAAGGTTGCAGACAACGAATTGCAAGCTTTGTTGGATGAGAATGACGCTCAAACGCAACAACAACTCGCGGATCAATTAAATGTGACACGGGAAGCAGTTTACATGCGTTTAAAAGCCATGGACAAGATTCAGAAGGTGGGAAAATGGATTCCACATACATTGACTGAACGACAGCAGGAAAACCAAAAAACACATGAGAAATTCTGCTCGCCAGGTACAAAAGGAAATCATTTCTCCATCGAATTGTGATTTGGTGACGAAAAGTGGATCTATTTCGAGAATCCTAACAGTAAAAGTTCATGGGTAACTATAGAGAACCTGCGACATCGACTGCAAGACCAAATCGCTATGGACGGAAGACAATGCTTTGTGTTTGGTGGGATCAGAAGGGAGTAATCTACTATGAACTGCTGAAACCTGGCGAAACCATTAATACCCAACGTTACCGACAACAAATGATCGATTTGCATCAAGCGTTGCGTGAAAAACGACCAGAATATGACCAAAGACAACATAAAGTGATTGTGCTTCACGATAATGCACCCTCCCACACAGCAAAATCGGTCAAGGAAACGATTGCGACGTTTTGCTGAGAAATCGTTCCGCATGCGGCTTACTCACCAGACTTGGTGCCTTCCGATTTTCAATTATTTGCATCCATGGGACACGCACTTGCTGACCAGCGCTTCACATCTTACGAAAATGTACGAAAATGGCTTGATGACTGGTTTGCAGCACAAGAGGAACAGTTTTTTTGGTCTGGCATCCACACATTGCCGGAACGATTGCAGAGATGTATCACTAGATATGGGCAATACTTCGAATAAAATAGTTCTTAGCATTGTCATCCAATCACTGTGTCTTTTCTGTATATAAATTCCGGTTTCATATTTACGCGCCTGGTATATATGTAATCACTAAAAAATCTTTCAACCTATTATAAATTAAAATTTGTGTGTTGCCATCTATTGAACATTATTTCAAACTTTTCATAATTCATTGAATTTTAAACTTTTGAACACATAAAATTATTAATATTAATCTTTGATTTCTTTTTAAAGACTTTCTTTGATATTGTTAATTTATATTTAACTAGCGTTGCTAGGCAGCGCTAACTACTTCATTTAATCATATGTTCACTAAACATCACTCATTTGATGATGGAGTGACCTTCTACTCGGAGTTCTTCTCTCTCGCCGATGGTGAGTGATGGCTCTATTCCAAGTATGACTACTGACAAAGATGGTGCTTTTCATGGTGATGGTAGTTGTTAACTGCGCCTGTCCTGTATAACAGAGAGTGTAGCTTTTTTTTTCTTAATTTTGAAAAAGTACTTGTTAAGTATTGTTTGTGTCAAGTTGTGATCAGGTGACTTGATGATGATGCCATTTTTTGTGAATTTGATGTCTGAAATGGATTTTCTTGGTATGTACTTGATGGGCTGATGAAAAGTCTGCTTTCTGTTTTAAAATTTGCTATCGTAGTTGGTAAACAGGAAGGCATGAAGTTGTGACTCTTGAGCTGAAAAAAACTGTACTTGATCGTCAATTTCTATGGCATTGTCATCTGAAGATTCGCTTAATGTATGGTGCTTCTTGTGAGGGTTAGCTATGGCTGATGAATATGAACGTGTTTTTTTTAAATACTGCGACGTGATTTGGCGATTTTGGCGTGATTAATATGGTCGTGGTGATTTCGTGATTTGGCTAGAACCAGTTTTGCGACGTGATTCGGCGATTTTGTCTAGTGATGAATAATATACTCGTGGTTCTGATGCTCGCTCCCTCCGACACTTAGCAATACCAATATTCCTATTGAGGCAATATGTCTGCTAATGTTACTCGTGCGTATACAACATAAGATTCTCGTGATCACATTAACAAACCTTATCTAAACTAGGTCAAGTTAAGCTCTCATGAATCTTGTCTCATGGATATACATTATTTAGTTCATCTTTTCGTTATGGCTATTTGGCATTATATTCATATAGATATAATAGTTAATTAATATAGCTTATAGAAACGAAAAACAGTAGTAACACATAATATTAATCATTATCAATCAATAAATAAAACATTTCAACCATAATAAAAATCGTTTATTCTATTATAAATTACAATTCTTTTGGTGCTGCCATCTACTGGACATTATTTAAAACTTTTTATAATTCATTGAATTTTACACTTTTGAACATACGAAATCATTAATTAATTAATCTTTGATTTTTTAAAAGATTTGTATATTGTTTATTTGAACTTAACCAGAGTTGATAGGAAACAATAACTACTTCATTTAATGATATGTTTACTAAAAATCACTGTTATGGAATGCCACTACATGCTGAAAAAGAAAAAACGGGTCTAGCAGGAAGTTACCATCTGATCATAAAATAAAGTTGGATGAGAGAAGTCAGAAGCAAACAGCTAACTACAATTTCGGTACACACAGGAACGTATCACAATGAACCTTTCTCCATGAGTATGACATTCTAACCGACGTCCTAGTATTATCTCCATATTAACAGCTAATAATAACAAAATTGTGTTGCAGTTCGGCAAGGACTATTGTAAATACATCATCGATAAGTGGGAAAAGTTCGAATAGTCCCACAAATCCAAGTTTGAACTCTACATGCTAGCGTAATAACATGCTTGTGGTAAAAGCAACATACATCTATGAACGCAAAATTTCAAAACTCAAAGGCATTTTTCATTTTTTCATTTTTGGGGACCCGCATTCCACCCCTGTCTCATAGGGTTCATTGCACAGATCAAGTCGTGCACTTTGGAGGGCGTGCATGGCGATCAGATTTGGTCTTCCTGACCAGTGGCAGGCATGTTCCGGAATTCCTGCACTCCAACAAGCTCTTGTATTCCTTCTGCACAAGGCATCAGGGTTTCGGGAGGGACTTTTTGCCAGGCGTCCAGTATGTTCTCCTGCCTTTGTCCCCGAAAATTGAACTTTTATTCTTGGAGGAAGTCCCTATCTGTTGTATTCTATTTATTAAAAACAGACCACATACATTTACATATAACATTTAACAACACAAGGACAACACAGGAAATCACGGACAACACATATATCGACTTGAGGCAGCATCTTCTTTTCCTGAAACGATAAGAAAAGTTGTTGTTGGTAGGGTGCGCGTGGGATAGGGTGTTGGGTCCCACAATGTTTTCACGCTTAATCCTTCTTTTTGTTGCTTCTCTCGTCTTAGGATTTCTGCTTTCTTCTAACATTTTTCCATATTTATCACTTTTTAATTATTTATTGTTTTCAATTATGGTTCATTTATGATCATATATAACTTTTTATTTCGCTTTGTTCTCGCTGTCGTCGCGGCTTCGCGGTTGTCGTGACATTCGTGGTTCTTGCAGTCGCATATAAAGTATAATTTCATTTACAAGGGGATTAGTCCCTACTGGTATTTTCAGTTTACTTTAATTTTATCGATTAGCGTGGCGGCGGAGACCCCGGCAAGGTATCTGCTATGAAATTAAGTTTTTTTTAGCTGCCTCCCGGAGGACTACCATCAGTTCTGGAGTCCGCAGAACGTCTGTGATCGTAGTGTCCCCCATGAGGTTTCGTTGTTCTACTAATTCCTGTGTTTCTGCGCATTTTAGTACTATGTGTTCCGTGGTGGGCATCTCTCCGCATGTCCTGCATAGGTTGTCTTTTACGAATTATAGGTCCCTTAGTTTTAGTTTGTATGGGTCTGTCCCTCGTCATTCTTAGTAGTATCTGGCTTTGAGCGCTGTTTATAGTTTGTGATTGTTTCACTTCGACCATTCGATGGCTCCAGGCGCTGGCGGCACAGCCCAGTACAGAACTTGCGATGGCGTCATGATATATTTTTATAATTTTCATTGGAATTTTGTATTCGTTAGTTGCAATGTTTATAATTTTATACGTAATTTTTTTAGCTTTGCTTTTAACTAATGGAACGTGAGTTCTGAAATTCAGTTTTTCATCGAGTACCACCCAAAGGTATTTCAAGTTCTTTTCTCTTTCGATGGTTTTGCCGTTAAATTTTATGATTGGTCCTCGATTGAAATTTAGGTTTCCTTTAAACAACATGTACTTGGTTTTGTCCGCTGACATATTAAGTTTATTGTTATTACACCACGATGTCATCTGGTTTACGATTTCCGTTGCTTTGGTTTGCAACTCCAACCTCCTATTGCCCCTAATTACCACCGCCAGGTCGTCAGCGTACCCTACCACTCGCTCTACTTAATGAAGTGATTCAGCATCTCCAAACATGGCTGAAACATGAGATCCCAAATGACTGGTCCCCGCACGGAACCCTGCGGTCAGTTCCTTGTCGGTATCTTCCCAAGAGTCCATCAGCCGTATCCAACCTGATATGTCTGTTGCTAAAGTAGTCCTTCATAAGATTGCATAGTTTTTATGTACTCCTATGTATTCCAACTCGGGGAGCAGCGTGGGCCAGCAGAGGTTGTCGAACGCTCCGACAATGTCGAAAAATATGCCCATGACATATTTGCAGCTATATTTTAATTCCCTAATTTCATCGCAAAATTTATTTATGGTATCCTCTGTAGATTTGCCGGGGCAACAACCATATTTCAATTTACAATTTACGATATTTTCCCTTTTCTCGTTGATTATTTGTAGTATGTTTTTCTTTTACATTTTGCTTACTACATTCAATAGACAGATTGTACTGTAAGATTTCGGGTTGGTCTTGACTTTATCCTCTCCCTTGAGGAGAATTATTAAATTAGTCTTCTTCCAGAGCGTCGGAAACTTTTGTTGCCTTATACATTCGGTGAATAATTTTGCTATGTAGGGGGTAAACAATTCACACTTCATATTGTAAATTTCATTTTTAATTCCGTCAGGAGCCGGGGCTTTACCATTTTTAAGGCTCTTAATCTTTTCTCAACTTACTCGTTGGTTATAACTATTTCATCTTCGTGTTCTTCTGTTATTGCTTTGTATTTTCTGCCTTACTCTCCTGTGTTACAAATTGTCCTTTTCGACGTTGTCATCCGGGAATAATTTTGAATATAGTAGTTCGATTGTTTATTTCCAATATTTTTGTATAATTTCTTTCATCGTTCTTAAGTATATTCAGTGTTCCCTTAGTGTTTATTTTCTTCAACACTAACTTGTATGGTATTTCCCATATGCCCTGACCAAGATTTACGTCCACAGATCTTTTCCATGTCTTTTTCTTCCTTTCAAGTAACTACTTTTCAAAATAGTGTTTAATCTGTCTACATTTATTTAATCGAAGAGTCCTGAGTTCATCGTTTCCTGCCGCTCGGTAGCTCTTTCTGCTTGCTTTCAGTCTTCTCGTCATGTTTCTAGTCCTTCTGTTCAAGAGGTTTTTCTTCTTTTCTTCATATTCTTGTTCCCGGCGTTGCTTTATCTATGGCCTTTCGGGTGACTTCCTCTAGTGACCCTGCCAGGTCGCAGCCCTCTTCCACCTGCGGTAGCGTTAGATTTTTCCCAAACTTTTTAGGATCTATTCGTTTTACGGCGTATTTAAGATTTCCATCTTCGTCACCTTCTCCATTATTTTCCCGTATGTCTGTTCTGACTACAAAACTGAAGCTGCCACGAAAGCTTGAAGTTGAATCCTAGTTTATCTTCCAATCTTATACATTATTCTATAAATCTCCCTTTATCATGGTTACATCTATATTGATCTCCGCTCCGACCCTGCCCCTAAACGTAGGTGGCTGTCCATCACGATTTATCACAGTTAGGATGTATTGGTTTATTACTCGAACATTTCCCCATTTTCATCAGTCACGAGCCAGAGAGGTAATTACGCATATAAACCCCCAAAACAACAACTTTTTTCGTATCAAGCCCATCTAAAATATCCTCTATTCTATATACAAAGACCTCCCTCGGCAGGGAAAACTGGCAGTACACATTTGCAACACTGATTTTTTCTCTTCCCAATCTTAGTTCCATACACTGAATTCGTCTTCACGAGTATTCCATCCTCGCTAGGACTTCTATTTGCTTGTTGAAGACCACGATCGCCACCATTGGGTTTGGATCCTCTGGTAATATTGTTGTTGCGTCAGCCGGCATTCTCCGCAGCTGTTCTCCGAAGGTGTACGTTTCTTGTATTTAAGCTACGTCCACTTCTTCTTTTTCACAGAATCTTCTTAATTCTAGATTTGCTAGTCTGGATCTATCTAGATTCACTTGTACAAATGTATACATGTCATGGTTGTCTCCTGTGGACGTAGTATGTCGAAAACTTCTCAGCAGGATTAAGTGCCGTACGCCATCACGAATTGTCTGTAGACATTGTTTATTTGGAACGTATCGTTTCTTCTTTCAAAGGTTTTGTCTACTAGTTCCAGCAGGTCATGCGGGTCTGTTGGAATCCCGTTTGACCATAAATTTATCTTATCAACTTCTTCAATTATTGGAAAAGTGATAGTTTTGCCCTCCTGGTAGACGTTTCTTATTAATATTCTGAGTGTAGCTGTTAGTGTTGCTGGTTTTTCTAATCGTGATAGTACGTGGTTCAAATGTACATTTTCGTAAAAGGTTTTTGGATTGAAATTTGGTTTGCTCCAATCCTCTTCAGGCTCCGCCAGCCCCTTCTCTCGGGTCTCCTCCTCCTGCATCTCATATTTTGTTTTCAGTTTTCTTCATCCTCTTGTACTACTAAAATATCCTTCGTCTTCGTGTTACCGCCTCCATGGTACTTCCTCCTGTACAATCTCGGGATCCACGATTTCCATGTTCGTCTATTCTTTTGAGTTTTTCTTTTGTGTGTTCTTCCTAATTTTTTGGTGTTTCTATTCCTTCCTTCATTTTTGTATTCTTGTTTTCATTTTCAGGCAATTATATTTCGTTCTCGTTTTGTTTGTGTTCTTTTCCTGTTTCTTCTTTCCCTTTTCTACTTCCTGTATTACTTCATTAATCGTCCTAAAGAGATCTTTGTCTTGGACAATCATTTTAAATTCTATGTTTTATTTTTTTGTTCTCAGTTTTTAATTACCCTTAGGACGTGCCACGGATTTGCCCTCCACAAGCCCATGCCTATAGCTATCACTGTTAGTTCTTTTTCTGCTGTTATATGTGTGAAGAGTTCTTGTGTGGATTCCAAGTTTCCCAGGAAGTCATCCCTTGAGGATTTTATATGTATTATTTTACATCCGTAGCGGTTCTTGGAGGTGTATAATTTAATGCTTTCAATTCCTTCTAGTTCTATTTCAAAGTAGTTCACGTTCTTCAGTTCACGTTCTCCAGCGCTACAGTATCAGCAAAACCTCTCGGAAAAACACTTAATTCCGGGTTTAAATAGTGTAAGATGATGCAATCTTCCTTGTCTCAGTCAATGTATCCTGACTCTGTGCTCATATATTCGTTTGTCCAATTTGCGTTGCTGTCTAGCATCCACTCATTTAGTATCTAAACTTTATTTTTGTTATTATATTGTACTAGTCTGTTGAGGCTTCTTTTCTCCTGCACGGAGGGTTTCTTTTTCTTGTACCGGTCTCGTTTCCAAATATGACTTTCTTATAGGCCCTAATCATATTTGTTACTTGTGCGTTGCAAATTAAATTTGTATTGCAGATACTCCTGCTGCATTTTAGCTCCGCAGAGTTTCCTTCTTGAGTAGCAGGGATTCACTCTTTTTTGTCTTTATTTTTGCATTCAGTTATGTTGTAATCATTGTCTCCACATATCCCACATCGAGCATCATTCTTACAATAGGCTGCTATGTGGCTGTAGACAATATTTCATATATGTGACTACTAGATAATCTTTGATATTTGTCGCCTCGTAACCTATGTAGATTCTTGGGTTCCTAAGGATTATTTCTGTTACTGCTCCCGTATCACGAAGACAATGTGGTACTTCTCGTGATTCCTCGGCCCAGTTTTAAAACGCGGCTTGATCAATTATATGTTCACTAAAAATCACTAATGTGGAATGGCACTACATGCTGAAAAAGAAAAGCGGGTCTAGCAGGAAGTTACCATCTGGACTTATAATAAAGTTAGATGAGAGAAGTCAGAAGCAAACAGCTAACTACAATTTCGGTACACACAAGAACGTATCACAATGAACCTTTCTCCATGCGTATGACATTCTAACCGAAGTCCTAGTAGTATCTCCATATTAACAGCTAATAATAACAAAATTTTGCTGCACTTCGGTAAGGACTATTGGAAATATATCATCGATAAGTGGGAAAAGGTCGAATAGTCCTACAAATCCAAGTTTGAACTCTACATGCTAGCGAAATAACATGGTTGTGGTAAAAATAGCATACATCTATGAACCTGAAATTTTAAAACTCTAAGGCACAGGGCAATAGTGCAAATGTAGCAGCAGGAGGATTGTCTGCTGATGCGGTTGAAAATCTAGCTCACTAGAGATTGATATTTGGTCGCCAGATGCTATTTTTGAATTTACAAGCTAATTCCGTACATTCTTTCATGCATATGGTGCTTAAAGAGGGAGACGGTTCGAAATGAAAATTCAATTCTGTCAGAACGCTCTTATTAACTTTTACTGGTTCGAGGAGCATGACAAGAAATGCACATTATTTCCTCAGTGTCATCACATTCCACTTATCTTGATTCAATTGAGAACCAATAACTGGGATACGATGGGACGTATAAATTACAATATGGTATCTTACTTGGAGCGTATAGTATCACTGAAAAATGCTTTCAATGACTTGTTGCATCATTAACAGAACAAATCCGGTTAGATTTTGCGTCCAATGAAGGTTAAACAACGACAAAATAGTGTCGGAAACAAACTGGACAATAAGTGAATTCCCGTTGAATAACGTATCGTTAACAAGAGAAATATATACAGTCATTATAAAAGAATAAAGAACAAGTGTTTATCAATGATATTTCATTTCAACGTCAACAAACTTTGAGAATGGTCATGTTTCAGTTTGATTTTACTCTTCATTTATTACTTGTTACTAATATTAATATTTTGCAATAATATTTTATCCATTCCAAATTATTTCGAAATTATAATTCGCCTTTCAAATTCATTTCTTGTCTCTTTCCAATTGTAGGATATTCTGGGTGATCTCTATAATTATGAGCATACTTGGTTGCAGTTACATGATGCGATTGGCGTGGATCAAATGGAATACTTCACCTGTAATGGTAACTTTCTCTGAACGAAATACACCTATCTGGGAAATCCCATTTCCAGCAGTTACTATCTGCAGTGAGAATAAAATTAGACAATCCATTTTCAACTTTACTGGTGTCATGTTTGACTGGAAACAAACCAATTTCAGCTCAAAATTTAGGTAAATTGTAATTAAGTGGTACCAGTATTTATAAATAGTTAATTACGTTTAAAACTATGGCTAAGTTGACAGGTGCAAGTACTTAAACTTCATATGCTAATATTTTCTCCCACTTTGCGACTACATGGTCCTTGGCAGCCAACTAGATGTCTCAGTGAACGTGTGTGAAGTACTTTAATTTTGAACGTTTCTCAAAACTATATATATTTTTTTAAGTGACTTACAAGAAATAATTTCAAGTTGTTCTATAACACTTCTAGCGATAGAAATATTTTAACAGCATAATGTAAATCAAGTAAGATTATAATAACAATTTATAATTTTAATATATCTAGTAACTATTTCAAGTATGAAAGATATAATTATAATTGGATGGTCACGTGCCAAAACAAACTAACCGTGTTTTGAGTTCTCAGCAGTACTAAATACATTTATAGTCACAGTTGTAAGAAAATAACTATGCTCGGCCTGCTTTTACAGTAACTGAGACCTTTGCGCCTTAGACTATTAAAACCTACTGACTTGTGTGATTTGGAATGAATGAAACACGAATTCGTAGCAAAAAAAAACACGAGACAACCAAACTTTATTTAAAAATTGACTTAGTCCGTTTTGGCATGTGATCATAAATTAAGTAATTAAATGTTTATAATTGAGTGTACTGTAAAAGTAATGTATAGAGTAGCGCAATGTACACAAAAAAGACACGAGTGTCTATTACACTATTACTCGTTATAATATTATCAAATAGGAACTCTATCTGAATGTATTAATATAATATTGCAAATAACATGTTTTCTTAATTTCTCCAGTTAAAGAAAGATTTGCAACATCATTATTTAGTGTCCCGGTGTTCAATTACTATAAAACAGGGTTATTAAACATGAAACTGCGTATGCATAGTTGTTCCTTTAACTCGTGTTATTAGAACTGGTGTAGTCACGATTTAATCTCTCAAATTATTCCATAAAATGTATGGTTAAATATTCTAAAGCTATCTGGCTAATTCAGTTACTTTCGGCTCTATCCTAAACTATTACGATCCTAGTTCCAGTGTAATTTACGTTAGTCTTAATAAGAAAATATAATGCTGAGTGCGATTTCTATACGGTGGAAACACTACCTCGTTTACCTTCATTATAAATACAAGTTTCAGCTACATCAATTCGTAATTCAAGAATAATCTATGATATAGAGTAAACATTAGTAATTTCATGATATTGTTAAGTTGGTGATAAATTTATTAAAAGCTCTGCGCAGTAACCAATGACTGGATTTATTCCAGTTCTCTCAGACGGATGACAGAAAGGCTATATTTTCAGCAACTAAGATTGCGTCACTTTAGATTGCAACACGTGTTAGCAGAAAGTTGTTCTTTGCGCAGTAATCGTAGAAAAGTGCAGCTTTGAAGGACCTAGAGTTATGAAATATAGAAACTAGCCAATAGAGACAACTATCAGAGCTAGGTAGATGTTACGAATTGCTGCGCATGGGTAACTGATCTTGGGAAACATTTTAAAATGTTTCCTATAGATATTGCTGAATAATGTGGGAAATATGAGCTTAGTAAATGGAGTGTCATTCTTAGTTTTTTTAAGAATCATGATGAGTAGCTAATCGTAAGTGTAAATTTAATATTTATTCTGAGTACCGTAATACCACGAGGATGTAGTATAGATTTAGTGACGTAGTCTTATGACATATATTCACTTTTCTCATACTCCTAAATGCCCTATCTCTATAACATATTACGAATTAAGCAAAGAATCATGAAATACCACCTTGTAGTTTATTGTATCTCAAACTTTCGAGCTGCTTTAGCTAAGTTGTTAGAGTGTTGGTTTCGCATTCTGGAGGTCTCGGGTTCCATTCCAGCAACCGACCATTATATTGAATTTTTCAGGATTTTCCTCAGCCGCATCATAATGGTACCTTCAATCTAAGCCATGGACGACTCTTTCCTCCCGGCTTAAGACCGAGTGTCAGCTTGAGATCAGATCTCAGTTTAGTTGCACTGTATTCTGCCTGAAGTTGTTACTTGTGTGCAAATATATATCATTAAATAAATAAGGTATTACATTTAGTTAATGGTTACTTGAAACATCGAAGCAACAAATGACAGTGTAAAAGGTTTGTTACAAAACCACGATATATTATTTTGTTAAAATTGACAATGGGAAGGGAAAGATAAGGAGACTGAGGGGGGAATCGAAAATCCAGATAACGGCTCAACTGATACACACGCACAAACACTGAAAATACTTCGCACTCCCACAGAGTATGCAAAAGAGGATAAAGTTTCATTACTATGAATAGGTGCTTCTATATATGGTAGCATGTGTGAGGTATTTAAACGATGACGTCACTACAAATTGTATTTGTACACTCAACCTGATGTTTTACCGCACACATCATACACTGCAACAAATTAGCAACACGACCATTTAATAATTTTTAATTATCGGATAATTATATCAATAATTCATGTATAATTCCCGTATATACAAATGGACGGAAAGAGCTCATGATCTAGCTCGAATTTTCAAGTTGCAAGCAAGTCCTCATATGTAAGAACAAAGTCCTTTTACACAAGGGTACAACTAGAATGTCATGTTTAACTTACATGATGTTTGGATTTACCCCTTCAATTGAGTCTTAACATGAAATCTTAATCTAACATTGAACTGAATCCAAAATTAATGCATCATACCTGCAGAATTATACCAGTTGTTATAGAATGCATTTGTTTTTCTTTATAACCACCTTATATAGAACTTATAACACATTATCACTAGAATGGTGACCCTTCAAGCCTTTTGGAGGCTCGGAAACCAGTTAAATTGTTATGTTCCGCGTGCTGTTCCAACGAAAGTAGGTAGACTCATCAGCAAACAAGGAGCCCATAGCACCCTGTTACAAAAAGGGAGCTTACCGAAACTCAACGTGGTCAAACCTACCCTGGAGACAAGCTGACATTACGCCACAGGAGAGAGTACAAAATAAAAGAAAAACCGCTATCGAACATGAAGCCAGGGAATATACCTACCCATCAGCACCTTGCTTCAGCCTCATCGAAGACAGAATATACACTAGTCTAGTCACAAATCATCCATGTAAGAAGCCCGAAAGAAGTTCCCAAACGCAGAAAGTTGGCAAAAAGCAGAAGGCTAAGACACGGAAGTAAAGCATCCCCAAAAAGTGGGGGAGAAGCAGGCGAGAGCATCCCTCAAGAAAGCAGAACACAAAAGCTATTTTAGTAACCTAACGCACTAGGCCCTTAAAATAGTACAAAGCTCAACACTGCCGCGCACTAGTTAATATTAAACACGAAAATTTGGATGCACTGAACTAATTTGACTACTCTCTAAAGATTGCTGAAACATTGGATCAAATATCAAAATTTAACTTCATTTGCAATTACTTTCTCACACGTAATTAAATTAACACTTCGCGGACTGAAATAGCGTAAGGTTGGGAACCTTTTCAGCAAAACCACAGTAATGGTAATCTATCTACACCATAATGAAACCCTTGACACAAGAAATATCTGGTTAGAATGTAATTTATTTATTTATTTATTTTTACTTAATAATGACAATCGCAACGCAAAAGACTGATTCGGAAACAAATTTCCGAAGAGAATCACTTGAACATCAAAATGAGCATTGACAATGCTGTCAATTTCATATAATAAAAGAATAAATGAATTATGTACAGAAAAGCTCTGTCCAAGTACAAAGAATATAATTCGCATACTTATTATTCAGAAGAAATAATTACTTTACTTTTCAAAACGTAGTAGTAGTTATAAACTTTAGCCCAGTTAAATCAAAATTTCCACAAATACTGATGAATAACGTTTTTTTCAATTAAATGATTTTGACTTACAATGTATCTACTGGGCACCAATTTAGTTTCATATTTTCAAAACGTTACTAAAACATTTCCTATATATTTTTCATTTTTAAACTTAATTCAGTCTAACCTTCAATACAGTTATAACAAACATGGTCTACTAGGGTTGGGTTAGGTATTAATTTACTATACGAGTTTCCGTAAGCTAACTGACTGAAGGTTTGTGTACATAACGAAGAAGCTTTAAAGTTTGCAAAATACCCAGATAAAACATTGGGAAAGCGTTGAATCTCACGGTTAACAAAAACTGACATGTTGTAAAGATTTCGTGCAATTCAAACATACCAGTGCCGAAAGAACAAACAAAAATGCTGAACGGAAAAATAACGTGCACTTGAAATATTTCAACATACGAACCAGAAATTGTATTGTGCTGAAATTTAGCTATCTAAATGTAGGTGAAACAGACTTCGGATTCTGGGAGAGAAAAAGGAATTTCAAGACAAATACTGAATTTAGATTACTTACTCCCGATGCCTATCAGATTAAGCAGACATTCTTACGGTGCACATCACTTCACAGAAAACCCATACCAATTTCATATTGGAGAAAACACTAGATTACTTACACACACACAGAAAAAGGGAGTATCAACCACACTGAAATTTTTTTTTTTATTTATTTCAGAAGAACTAAAAAACACTGCACACTACATACACCACAAGAAATCACACTACATACAAAACAAAAAATCACCTCACACACTGGTTAACACAACTTCACACAAACAAACTGCCATAAAGATGCTTCGTCTTGTCCATTCCCGGCCAAGGTCAATATGAAGGGTGTAAGATACCACTCTGCAGCATTCAACTCACAGCTCCTTTTATAAAAGATATGGAGAAACAGGTTCCCAAAAGTTGTTGTTATTTGTCAGTCGATTCTGCTCTGTATATTAATTAATTTTCCAGGCATTGGCTGCATTGTAATATTGCTTTTATGTAACTTTCGGAGGCAGCGTAAATTTTGAGCAGCCTTTCCTACTCAATGGCCATGTTTTAACTACCCACTGTCCTCAGCCAATCAGAGAAGACAATCAAATCAAACAACCGGGAGAGGAAGGGAGTGTGGCCTACCACCAAAACCTCTACGAAAAATAAAACAACAACCAGATCTTTTTGTTTGTTTTTGAAGATTTTCGACGAAACAAAAATTGTTGAAGAAAATAATGTAATAAAATATGCAAAGAACTATTCAGTAATAAAATGAAGAAACGATAAAGATAAAATCCCGCCAAACAACAACGAAAGTGATGTTCTGTATGGCTAATCTTCATTGTCATCTGGACAAATAAAACTTTTTGAAGAAAGCCGAAGACGAAAAATCTCGCCCACAAAACATTAACAAAAAGAGAAAGAAGACACAAAAAAAGGTAGAGAGTAAGATATGTTGCGACCAAGCGAAATGGGTCGCTACAGTGTGTAGGAGTCAGATCTGGGAATAGTTCGGAGGTGTAACATTTAGAACTCATAGATGCTCACCATATCAAGGAGAGCTGTGCTGGAGACAACAACTTTAGATGCAAATATCCAGTCGCTGCTGGGTTCTTGAATTCGGTCTCGTCAGCCATTTATATGAAGAAATGTTACCTCAAATGCCCGTAATAAAAACTTTTTTTATTTACAGACCTAAAGTTTCGTTACCACATATGTAAAACACTATGTTAAATTGTACTTAAATAACATTCATGAATAGAGTAGGTACTATTTTTGGGCATGTAACTTTTCACGCGCCCCTCGAATGGTGTGTGCTGATATAGAAAGCTAATACGACTAAAGAAGGATAACTCGCAATTATTTGGTTTCAAATCATTAGCTGAGATGCTTAGAAATGTTGTTAGATAAACGTCAACTACTTAACAAATGGTAGATACATTCGGCCAAAGAAAATAGCTTAAATTTCTCCAAATATAGAGTTCCATTAATACATTTGTAGACTTCACTGATAGAGAATTATCAAGGAAAGTAAAAAGTAATCCAGAAATAAGTCCACCAAAATTAATAGTATAGCACAGGAAAATTAGTAATTATTAGTATTTGTGCAAACATTATTTACAAGCAAAAGAATCGGAATAACTCCTGAAAAATACTTTGTGAGCGAAAACAATCCTACATTTTGTTATGGAACAAACCAACGTTACTGAGGAATATTGACATATATATATATATATATATATATTAATTACATGTCTTCTAAAATAAAAATATTATTGATATATCTAAGTTTCATATTTAGTTAATACGGAAGAGTAAAGATAAGGACGAGAAAGGAAGCAGAACTAAAGAATTAGACCTCCAACACATTACTTTAAATGAACGTATGAAACACTAACCTCCGCACTGTATCAGAAAACTGGTTTAGCGGAAACAGTCTTGTTGGAGGAGGACTATCCATAAATATACCGTTCTTATTATGTAGTTATGGACTCTCTACAACATTTCAAAAGCTTGGAATCGCCACCACAATCTTCAGATAAAACTCTAATTTGAACATGTGTAGTGTGACCTAAAAATGAGAACTTCTTAAAGTGAGATTTTCTAACAAGAAAGACCTGGACGAACACACTGGAACAATGAAACGAATATTTCGTCTCTAGGGATATCAGAGTTAGTCGGCACTATACTCCATCCTATGGATCTAAAATCTTCCGAAATTTTCACAAGAGAAATAGTTTAAAATACCGTCCAAATCTCATTTTCGTGAAATTCGGTAACCATTTTCCGGAAAATTCGAGTAGACAATTTCCAAAGTATTTCTGAAAGACAAGTCAGAATACACAAGAAAGGATGCCAGAATGTAATTACATTCACTGTATTAAATAAAACTTTTATTTGTTGATATTTGTTTATTGGTATTCAAGGTCAAACTTTTGACATGCTTATTGTAAAAGTAAATATGTTGTTATTTAATTTTGAAATATATGTACAATTCAGAGATTAGCAGTTTCTTGTTCCATTTGATAGCAAAACTTTATAATCTATTCACTCAACCGTTTCAATATATTTTGGTCGAACTCTATTTGAAGCACCTTTCTTTTATAGACATAAAGCTCTATCTTTATCTTCTCTGCTGTGCCATATATCATTCCATCTGAATTCTTCAGTTCAAGGAGAAGAAATCTACGACTTCTTACACGAGGCAAGTAGCAAACACACTAATAAGATTTCATTATGCTTATCCTATAATATTATTAGTAAGAGCACACCAAATAAAATTATGTTCTTTTGCATATTGACTATTGCTTTAGTTTAAAATTGCCACTTTTATGTTGACTATTGATTTATAGCTCCGAGACGATAAATCGAAAACAAGATCTCATGTAACCATATTCAACTTAAGATTTATGTGAACAAAGAAATTATAATTATGTAATTAAAATATTTCATTTGCACGTTTTAATTTGTGAATCAGAACTTTAAGTAGTCATATACAAAGAAAAACAAAGTTTTCTGCTTCACTTTTAGAGAAACATGCGAGAAGAAATACAGAGCTTTATTTGTGAAAATGTTCTCTATATAATATATCTATTGGTCTTACATTGTTCTTTTGTAACCAACGTTTGTCAGCTGAGATCAGAAATACAAGTCAGTATCAGATGAGGATTTTGCATTCTGTTGCAATACTAGTTGGCCACGAAGCCTGTATCTATAGTGATAATTGCAACTGTCAGGTACATTTTCTAGGGCTACAGAAATGCAAAACAACCCACAAGATTCAATGGCGTCAGTTTTAAGAAGTTCGTAAACACCAATGTCGAACTATTAACAAAGATAATTCTTCAGCGCATTGTTGAAAATATTACTTTTAGTTCTCTTCTGCCCAAAATGTTTACTAGCAACGAGGTTAAACTCGGTATATTTTAAAAATTAATATTTGTGAACATGATCTAGGTGCCACCCAATGACACAAGATGAGGATATACAGAGACTATTGCAGTTTTGATTTCAAATTTCGTCAAGATATATTTTTTTTTTTTTTCATTTTTATGAAAATTTACAATACGCAATGGTCATATATACAGGGGTTGCAAACAATCTAAAACGTTTGAAAAAGTGTAAAAATCACACCTAGTATGGTGTGGGGCCTCCTTTGGCGTCCAAAACAGCTTGGATCCGACGTGGAATGGACGTATACAGCTCCTGAATCGTGGTGTGTGGAATG
>JAGDQP010037297.1:0-18684 GCA_022664845.1 Lepisma saccharinum | reverse complement strand
CTTTACGCTTCAGACACATTGGAAGTTTGCTTTTGAAAATAAAGTGTTCCAAACGAACAATGGAGTTTCCAAACGAACTCCACGCCATTTTACATCTTCTATTTATTTCATCAGTCAACTTTGCATTCGATGTTTTAAGCTGGCCTAGGTAAACATACTCATCAACTATGCCTACTGTCTCTCCGTTAATCTTTACTTCCTTCTTTGCAGCATGTTGGTTGTACATTACTTTTGTTTTACTTAAGTTCATTTTAACGCCTATTTTCGAACTCTCCTTACTCAGTTCTTCCATTCTGGTTTGTAGTTCTTCTGCACTTGAAGCAAACAGCACTATATCATCAGCGAACCGTAGGTGATTAAGATATTCGCCATTAATTTTAACTCCAACTTCATCCCAGTTTAAATTCTGGAACACTCTCTCCAGGACCGCAGAAAACAGTTTTGAAGAAATTGAATCTCTTTGCCTTACCCCTTTTCCAACTTTAAATTTTTCACTTTCTTGATGCAGTCTAATGACAGAAGTGGCAGTCGAGTAAATGTTTCGCAGTAACTAGATGTATGCACTTTCGATGCCTTGATGTTCAAGTGATTTAAGTACTGCTGACAAGGAGACCGAATCGAAAGCTTTTTCAAAATCTATGAATCCCAAACATAGTGGTAGTTCATATTCATTAGTCCTTTCCATAATTTCATTCAATGTTTGTATGTGGTCCATTGCGCTAAATCCACGATAAAGTCCGGCTTGTTCCCTTCCCTGGTTAAAATCCAAGTCCCGTTCAATATGATTCAAAATAACTTTGGTGAACATTTTGTATAGAACTGACAGTAAACTAATTGGTCTGTAGTTCTTGACGCGTTTTTTGTTCCCATTCTTGTGCACCAAAATTATAACAGCATTATTCCAACTTCTGGGTATTTCTCTCTTCCTCAGGCACATTGAAAATAATTTCGCAAGTTCCTCTTTCATGTTTTCACCTCCCGATTTAAACATCTCTGCTGTGAGTCCATCTTCTCCTGGCGATTCTTCGTTCTTCATCCCTCGCAGTACTTTATCCACTTCTTTCATTCCATCTGGGACATCATTTTCTTTTGAGTCTTCATTTCCTAGCTCTTCTTCGGAGTAGTACAATTCTCTGTAGAAATTTTGAAATATTTTTATAATTTCTTCCTTATTTCTTGTTACGGTCTGGTCTCTTAAGGCTCAATCCAAGTGAGTTTTCCCGCCTTTTTCGTTTTACGTCAATGATTTAAATTTCAGTAGAAGAAAACAGCAATTAACTTTCAAAGACTAAAGTTTGTTTCGTCCTTCAATATTAAGTACAATTAGTTTTAATTAAATGCTAGTAGTAACTGTAGGATTGTGTGCAAACACTTGAGGGACATTATTCTGTCCAAAAAATGTCTGCACACAATCCTGAGTTTACTATTAATATTTTATTAAAAGTAATTGCACTCATTACTGAAGGACGAAACGAACTTTTGTCTGTGAAACTTAATTTCTGTTTTCCAAAAGGATTTTCTTTTGCTTCCTGGAGAAAAGAAACTGTTATATATATGAGCTCCTGCGTAGCATAGTCGGTAGCGCGCTCGACTTCAGTGAGAGCGGTCCCGGGTTCGATTCCCGGTGGGGCTCAAATATTTCGGTGTTGACCCAGCATCGTGAGGACAATTGGGGAGCTGCTGTGAATAAAAGACAGTGGCTATCACAGTGAGAGCTTCGGCTCTCCTCTCCCAACCCGTCTGGTCAGCGTGGGAGCAGTAGACCAACTCCTCCCTTCGGGGAGAGGCCTCATCCACTAGTGGATTGAATATGGCTGTGATTTATTTTTATTATATATATATATATATATATATATATATATATATATATATATATATTGATTGGACTGGATGTATATATATTAGTGAGCAGTCTTTGTTCCATAGCTCAGGGCGCCCAAAGTCTATATGTTGCTGGAGACAGAATTACCAAGTAGGCCAGATTAGAACGATTTCTTTATTTTAATTTGTAAGGGAATTTTAAGTTCTAATTTTTGTTTAGGTTTGAGAACATTTCAGTTCTGAAGGTGAGTCTGTGTGAGATGTTATGTGTTTTGGAAGTCGAATTTCATTTGCCTAACAAGTTCTGGTTTTCCTGAAAAGGCGTGGTGGCCTTAAGGGAAGGCCCTTGCTTTTCAAATTTTTGTTCATAAGTTTTGTCTTCCCTCTCCCTGAGATTTTTTTTAGAGGAAGTCCATTGCTGTTGTCTTTGCTCTGGTTTTGCCAGTTTTGTGGGTTCAATGTAGATTTTTTTTTTCATATTTCGATGTGTAGATCCAATTTTTTTGAACTTGTTTGGTTACATCATTATAAGAGTTTTCCCGCCATAATGTTTACTTTTCCTGTGACATCACGCAGAATGTCGCGAGTTAGTTGGTTGAGTTCTTGGGGAGTTTTTGTTACCCAGAAGACGAAGCTGCTTTTCTTATTTGAATGAGACTTCATTTACTTAATCTCTTACTTCTTCTATCCTGCCTCAGTATCAGTGGATGCAACATTTCTGCCTCTAGCCGGACTTGAATCCGTATTGTTTTGTGGTGTTCGCCTGAAGACACTGAGCTCAATATGATATGTCCACACTATAGAAGGCTGCTTTAATCTGCTATTTATTCTTATCTTGTCATTGGAAATTTCTGTCACTGCCGATCGCCACTGCCTCTAACGAATATTTTTTTTCTGTTCTAAAAGGACTGAAAAATTACTTTTGGTCATCAATTTCCGATGATCGACTCGCCGCATTGATGATTTGGCTGTGGAGCGGAAAGAAATTGAGAAAATTTATATTGACGATCTTTTTAAGGATTGCTAAAATAAAACCAAGATACCTTAGTGTTTTTCATCTGCTGTAAATAACACTTTACAAAAAGTTGACAATTAAAATATCCTTATTTATATATCAGATATAAGTGTTACTTGTTTTTAGTTGCATTATGTTAACCGTGTAGAGATGCCTGTGAATTACGTATAGGGATTCCGCCAGAATTTTCAGTTTTTGGGGTGTAAAGTAAAAATTGGGTGTGTATTGGTGGAGATTTGCACGTTTTCTGTCGATTTTTAACCGTAAATTTTAAAGGTTCGGGGTGCTATCGAGATTTTGCGGGGTGTTACCCGCACAGGGGGGGGGAGACGTTGGCGGAATAACTGATGAGTATGAAGTAAAAACTACGCTTGGAAGTAGGTGGGATGCATCAAGCGATATATCATAAGTTCAATGACGCCACTGTTTTTTTTTGGTGGGGGGGGGGGTATAATAAAGAAATAAAATAAATGTTCTTCTCTCCCCCAGCTTTCACACAGAGATCTCTTAAAATCAATAGCTTACTCTTATTTACCAATAGTACGGACTAACTCACTAAATCAACACTGCTTTGTCACTTTTTTGAAGCGTGAAAACAATTCATTTATGAGATTTTATTTTCATAATTTGTAATATGCCTATGCATAATTTAACAATCTCTATACGTATATAAAATTGAAAGTGACTATTTTTGCATGAGCATCACGGCAAAACGGTTTGACCGATTGGAACTATTTTTAGCACATGATCAGATATTAGATCCGTGTGGGAAGTTATCATATCAGTCGCCATCTTTTTTGGTTCAAAATGAGCGCTCAAAAACATTTTCCACACCGTTTGAGCTAGAGGTACAAAACTTGGTATGGAGGTGTACCATCACGAGTAGGTCACGATAATATAAGAAGAAAATTCGTCATCTTGATCTAAAATAGCCGCCCCAAAACGCATTTTTCAAACACTGAAACTAGAGAAAAGAATTTTGGTATGAATGTGTACCACCACGAGTAGGTTACAATAAATGGGGCAAAACTTCCCAATGAGGGGCAGGCTGTCGGGGGGTATGGGGGCAAATCTGCACCATGGGGGTGAAGCCTCCCGGGGAGTCTGGTTACGATAAAGGGGGCGCAGTCATAAAAGATCCCCAAGTTCGGGGCGAAGCCCGCCACGGGGGAGAGAGCATTCGCTACAGTCCCGATTACTGTTGCTAACTATATTCACACCGCACCAACTAGCGGGCAAATGAGAAAACCTTCTCTATAGGGAGAATCCGCGTAGAGAGGTTTGGAGGAAGATTTGCACCATGCGGGTTCGGTTCTCTGGAGAGTCTGGTTACGATAAAGGGGGCTCATCCCCCAAAACTCTCGAAGTTAGGGGTGCAGTTCGCCACGGGGAAGTGAGTATTGGTGATAGTCCTGATGACTGTTGCCAACACATTTTATTCCCCCCGCTTCAACGAGCGGGCAAATCAGCAAGTGACATATATATGTAATAATAATTGTCATTAAATTAGTTAAATAATGGCATTTAGGAATTAAGTGAGTAAGTTCAATCGCATGTCCGACTCCGATTTCGGACAGTCCGAGTCCGATTTCGGATAGTCCGAGTCCGGATTCGGACAGTCCGAGTCCGAACTAAAAGTCCGATTTCGGACGGTCCGAGTCTGATTTCGGAGAGTCCGACAAAATGGTCCGCGGATTCGGACTTTTTAGAAGTCCGAAAAAAGAAGTCCGAAGTCCGGATACCAAAAAGTCCGGATCTGACCAAGCCTACTAAAAAGATCATTGTACAAAGCGTCTTTCTTCGGCGTCGCCTTCTCTACTTGTCTTGAAGTTACATCCACAATCTAAAAGCTATTTATTCTCGGGTTCATAACGAATACAGTCAGGTACACTCACTATACAGCTACAATTACAATGTGTAGAGTAACGCATGGGTAAAACCATACGAAATAACAAACATATTTTTTTTCCCCATATGTTTATATATAAAAAATCTTTTGAGATACCTGCTGCAGAAATTTTCCGGAAACTTCGCAAGCGTATACATGCAGCTCATGAGAAAGGACACTTGCCCACAACGTTGGCGTCATTACAACGCCGGGGTCTTTTAAAGATAGATACATTTCTAAAATGAAATTACAATAGGAATTTCTTCCTTTTCCTCCGTTGTTCACGGTGTTTGTCCCACGAAATATACATCATTTTATTCCTTGGTCCTTCACTAAAAGTAGCTTGAAGCCTTGTTTACAGCTTTCTTTCAATTACACCCAGAGTTACAGTCATTAACAGTGAAACTAATGCAATGACACAAAATGTCTCCGGAGGGAAAAGATTATATATAAAATAAAAATTAAAAACACAACCTCTAACTTTACCGATGTTTTCTGCCATCAAACAAATATATAAAAAAATGTTTTGTGGGAATTGTGTGCGAGAGAAAAACATTTGGAAGTTAATTTATATTGTTTTCTGTGAGTAAAAAGTTCGATGTGCGTCTTCGAAATTATGTAACTTCGTCTCTGAGTACGGTTATCATTCAAATCGGCCGAATTGTCTATCCCTGGTTTGCGTTCACAGCTATTTGTTCACACAAGTCATACATGGGTGCATTATTCGGGCCTAAGTAGTATTCTCAAATTATGGCTTCATTTTCGTTTAATATTATACGCATACTCGAAGTAGAAAACAATAATGACTATTTTCTTGCTAATGAGAAAAAATGGTTCTCAAAATTTTATTTCTATATTAAACAACAAGTTTCACCATTTATTTTCATCCCTCAGAAAAAAAAAGAAAACTAAGCAAGGTGTTTATACTTTGATTCTTGTATATGTTTTAGGTCTAACAATATATATTGTTACCCCTGTAAAAAAAATCACATAAATGGTACATAGTGTCTTACTTACTCCATCTTTAATTCAATAATAAACTAATTCTGAGTCACTTGTCAGGTATATTGAAAAGAATATAGTGCGGTTGTAAGGCAATTGTGTCCGAAACACAGCTCTCAAAATTCTTCCAGAAGCTGAAAACTACAGTATATACTTTTAATGGTGTAAGTTTCTAGGTTAGTAATTTTACTTCTCAAAGCGCTGTTCCCTTTCGTTATTGGTTCAGCTATGTATAGTACATTCTCAATGTCCAATTCAGATATCTAATAGCACTAATTGTATTCTGTGTTCCAGGGATTTGATTTGAAACCTAAATATATGTACACTATTTTAACGAATGTTTTTTTTAATTCTAAAATTCGCATACGCCATTTATCAATATCGTTTCTAAGACAGTCTTCATTAAATTCTTCTAGCTTATATAATCGATTAAAAGTCATGTATTTACTGGAGTCTGTATACATGTACTTTAATAAGAAAAGGGTATAATTACTCAGTCTTCTTACATGAAATTCACACGAATGACAGTAGTTTTAGGGGAGTTGATATCCCCATCAATTTACTTTATAAGAAACTCTTTGTTCAAATACTCCCTTCTGTTACACAGAGTTCTTATCTCTAATGGTCTAGACTATTCGTTAGAGAAGTTTGAATTATAAGGTATTAAAAGAATATTGCACTACCATTTTAGGAATTACATTTAAACCATCTCTACCATTTAAATGTGTAAAACCCAACGAGAATTCCAAACTACACCTCAGTGTCCTAGTATTCTACGTTAATCCTGACCAAATGCATAAAATAAGCACAAACGTGAATGCAAGTCGAAAAATAGGAAATCCTTTCTCTTTTCTAAGCCCTAGAACACGAAGGCGAGGAGAACGTATTGAAAGTATGTGGTTATTAAATGTACGTTTATGGTCCAATATGAGACTCAAGTTAGCAACATCATTTACTCTATCAATATATAGCATAAATTTCAAGACAAAAAATTGAAATTATTTTGGTGGAGAACACGATGTAAGAGCATTTGGATACTTTAAGAGAGAGTCTCCACATTTCGAACCAGTTGAAGAAACTATCAATATGAATGGAAATTTAGAAGAAGAACATTAATCATCCAAACCTAATTTATATGCAAAGTCTCCTGAGTGAACTCCACCTCACTTGTTTATTATAGATTGGAATCGCGTTATCTAATTTCTAGATATTGTGGCGGAGTGGGGACTTCATCCGAGATAGTACCTTGAAATAGAGACTTAGTCCACAGCTCTCCGGAGGAAGCCTAGCTCAGAGGAGGCTACTTTTGAGAGTTGGTAGAGCAAATTCAGTTGGTAGAGCAAAAGAAAGATGAAAGTTCCAGATGGTAGAGATTTGAACGATATTCGGCCAATCAGTCCACCTAAAGAGATCAGCCGCCTCCCTGAAAGAGAAGTTACTTCTTATGCACACCTTTTTACCTTCTTTCCTGGTTAACACACTCAGCACGGGATCATCGCCTGGACACCTGAGTGGACCTGCTAATAAAATATTAGGGGCTTATGGGGTTACCTGTTTTAAGGGAATTACTGGACATTTTCTTAACAAATTTATTTAACAAAAGTAACGTAACAGTAATAAGGAAATAATAAAAAGAGTAGATAACTTGAGAGAACTTTAGACAAAGGAAAATCCTAACCTAACTAACTATTCAGAGCGTCCTAACCTGTCTTATTATTCTAGCTCGTTCAGATTACTTGAACTCGAAAACTTGAGCTAGATGTATCTGTACTTAAAATACAATTTTGACATTGAAATTTTAGTTCACATATGAGATAATTACTTCAACACAATTTTTGAGCAGCCACAAACGGACTGGTAAATTCAATTATTACGACAGACTTTACTATTCGATTGTTGCCAGCGCAATGCAAAAACTAACACATTTCTTAATACACAATTTTAAATAGGGAAAATACTTTCTTTTGAATCTGTTTTAAATTACTTGATTTGTAAACTGGAATTACATTACATGTTTGCATTGCTAAATTACACTGATTTGTTTTTTGACTATTTAATATAGAAATACAAGTTATATTTGTGTGAAAATTAAAATTAGTTAAGCAACGATTCTTGGTTTCTACAGAATCAAATTATCATTCTACGGATCCTAAACTGTAAGAGGAATTTACTTTTCTTCTAGTTCCAGAATCGAAAAACAATTTTATCCAGTACATACTAAACTGTTCATTTCAAGAGAATATTATTTACATTTTGTCAAGTTCATGAATTTAACACTAATTTGTTCAGGTCAAGAGTTCTGGACGACTTGGTCTGGTAGACCAAAAATAAAGTAACAAACTACATTCTAGGAGAGAAAAATGATATTAAGTTAAATAACTAAATTTTAGTAACAGGAATGGCTACAAGCCACTAACCTGAGTATAACTTCGGATCTTTACTCTTGTCACCTTCCGAGCGGAGGGCGCCATCTGCACGCCAGTCCTGGAGTACCGCCAACAAGGGAAGAGAAGAGCGCGAACCTGGGCACTCGACCATATTTATACGAGGTCACTAACTACGCCTTGGGTGACACAGCAACGCGTGACTCTCTCATGATCGGAAAACCTAGAACATTCGAGCTGACGTTTTCCATATATGACATTGGGATTTCACAAGAAGATGATACAAAGACTATCTTTTCCTGTGTCCCAATCGTTACGTCCTGTTTTGTGGTCACACTGTCGTCCTGCTTGCCTTGGGATGACATTTAGAAGTACTGTTAAAAGACTTATGCCAAACCCCAAGCAGTACAGTGGAAACCACTTTTCAATTCTCAATAAAGATTATAATAGAAAGTTGGAAGGAGCTATTATGAAGGCTTTGGTTTCGAATCCCGAAACCAACGTTTCGCCACAATATTAGCAAAAATACCAGTTGAGAAACAAAGTTTGCACATCAGAGCAAGATGATTCCAGAGTTCATTTGTATATTTACATGGCCAGGTGGAAAGTCTGGACCAGTCGATTTTTTTCCTTTTGAAGAAAGCAGTTAGTCACATATTTCAGTCGGCGATGTAAGAATGGCGTTGGATGTCGTCGTTGGATGAACAGCAATGTCAGAAAACTAAAGAAGAGTAGACTGTTTCATAGTACTCTGAAAGAACCTTGCAATAGAATAAAGGAAGTTGAACACACTATAATCATGTACAAAATACACTCCTTCGTAAATTTTCTGAACTTACGGACGAAAATTTAAATTACCCGAATAAAGCAGTTTTGCGCACTCTTGAATGCAGCTCACCTTTTGATTTCTTTAAAACAACAATTATCAGTCTTACCAACGTAATATTCGTTAATAGCATTGATTAAATAGTATAACAATTGATTGAATCATTGGATCTATCGACACCATTCTGACATATGTAAGAATTTTTTAAAATTTAATTTAAGGCCTTTAGGCAACTTTGGTTAAGGCCAGATGGATGATGATGAGATGACCGGTGGAATGAAGAAAGTGGGAGGAAACGGGAGAACCCCGAGAAAACCCACGCACACGATGTTTGTCCACCTCAAACCTCACATGGAATAAGCAGGGTTTAAACTGACGACCTCAAGCACCAGAGGTGAGCGCTCTAAGCATTGAGCTACCGCGGCCCCACACACCTATAAGACTTGACTGTCACAACTACCTCAATGGATTCCTCTTTTCACAGAATTATACGCCTTAATTAATCATTAAGTATGTAAGTAATTAATCACTATGTATGTGCAAGGCCCGGTCGATACGTAATGCCTGCTGGTTTGAAATTGGGTTTGTGTAGTATGGGCTCTGCTCCTTTTAGGTAGAAACATTAACAATTATTTTTATTGATACTATATAAGAGGTAATGCGCACTCTATATGTTCTTTCAATGTACGTAGGTTAATGTGTGAATTGTGAATTGTATTAATAGCTATCTAAGGGCATGATTGCAAATAAACACTAGGATGTATTTGTACGACCCCTGCACTAAAGTCTACTAGAATAGTGTAACAAGTAATCGCCAAGCAAAAAGAAAAAAAGGAACATTTTCTGGTCCAGTTGCCAAAATCAAGATGACTGCGTATTGGGATCCTGGTCTGTTTCCTAGGCACTGTTGATTGCATGTCATTATTCGTTTCTTTATTGTGCACGAACAGTGTGATGGATACAGTGTGTTCAACTTTCGTTAGACTGCCATGCCTTGCACCATTTTTGCAGGTTTTCACTACGTCAAGTAGATTTCTTGTATTATTTGTGACGTTCGCCACAGTACAATATACATCTACATTCTCGATAAGCACCAAGATTTCTGTTTTATACAAAGCACATTAGGACAGTATTAAAAATACTAAAACATTACGATGTGAGAAGCATTTTACAGAACAATTCTATGCATTTGAATGATGTTTGATATTTCAGAGCCTATTTTAGGTCCCTTGATGACGAAGTTGTAGTTAAAGGGTTCTTATAATCCCGTTCAATCCGTCGGACTGTCCGTCCGTGTGCAAAACTAAACCTCACTAACTACAAGTTGTAAAGACATGCTTGAGGTGACATTCGAGAAGTCTTTACAAAACTAGCTCTGGGTCGGCAGGACCTATTTGATTGATACAGTATTTCAGTGTTGCAACCCATTTTAAAAGTGAATTGTTCAAATTGGTTCTATTCGGTTAGACCTAGCCGAGTCAAACTTGGTACAAATATTATTGGACGCAATGAAAAAATATTGAAGGGTCTACGTCTCCAAGTACCTGGCTTTCCAGTGCTGCCAACCTATATTCTATAATATTATTAAGTCTAAATTGTTTGAGTTATTTTCCACGCACACGATGTTTGTCCGCCACAAAACGGGATCAAATTGATTACCCAATCCAACAGAGATTAGCGTTTTGCCACTGAGGCACCGCTGTCTCTAGACGAAACAGAAAGAGAAGAAAATTGTTACTCTTTATTGGCATAATTAAGAGGAAATTTTACTGAATACAAAAGAGAAAAAGTACCCGAAAGAACAAAGCATAAATATATAAAACGAATCTAGATATCAAAAATGTGTTTTTATTTGCAACATGGAAATCATGTTAACTAATTTATAGAGAACAAATGTGAGAGACAATCCGAAGCTTTTATCAAAGCAGCTTCTAGTTCCATATAGTTATGGAGACTGTAGGTTATAGAGAAAATTACGATATATGCAACAGGTACTTTAAGATGCCTAATTGATTTATCTAAGCACTATTTTGTTTTCAGTTCCTTATACCTAATAATACCCAAGGACCCAAATAAAGGAGATATTAAAATTCCATAACTATTATTTAGTTAACTACTCATGGTTCCTTCCGTTCTCATTGAAGTTTATCGGGGTTTACTGATAACGCAGGCACCACCCTTCAAGAATATCAGTCAATTTTTGTGAGAACTTACACCTGCCATTACAGAAAAAATATTTTATCAAAAGCACCCGTTTAAGCTTGTAAGCTTTTATATTTCTTCTGGTTTACTTTAATATTCTACGTGACAAGCGCCTCGAAATACAAAGTTACATCTAGTCAAGTTCAGCAGCATCTTATTGTTTTAAACTGGTGGTCTCTAGTGTAGAAACTTGGAAATAATGGCTTTTTTCCGTAATCTTGTGCCAAGCAGTGTAATAAAGATTGAACTCAAATCTATTTTCGGTATTCTTCCACTTGGATGCGTGAATTCCCCCTTATATCGCTGATCCGTGCCTCATTTCTTTAAATATTTGCTTATCCATGGTTATCGAAAGATCGAAAAGTCGTTGACCTAGATGGAACGTAGTGTCTTATTAGCCTGTGAATTAATTTTCTTCTCAAAGTTTGAATTTATATTCATTGCAAGAATCCAATAATATAATAAAATAATAACACTTTTCGTTTCATAGATGACACAAGTTATTTTGTTTTGACTCGTTTAATAATATTGGTTAATTTACGTTGAAATGTACATTTGGTCTAGAACAGCTGTAAACATTTGAGTAAGTAGTTGCGAAAATATGACTGCAAGAATACGATAGTTATTTTTGCTGAATATATTAATATCTTTGAAGGTCCTCTTAAGGTAGATTATATGTTGCTCTGGTAGATATGTAATTGTGTTTAAGAAACGCATTATATAATAAACGCTTCAAGTATTTTGAAATTAATAATGAATGAAATAACATAATAAGGCATGAGTTTTTCGTGATGGTAAATATATTTAACTGATTTAATTGACACGAACAGAAGTTTGCAACTAATCCATAATATTTATTCTGCGTGGTCTGTTACTTCGCCAAGACTAGAGCAGTTTTGCAGCTCCACGTTTTAATGAATGTGACTGTCCATAGTAGAAGTTTTTGCCAATCCACGGTTGAAGAATAGTTTCGTTCAACGGAGTTTCATTAAAGATTATCAGATAGAGAACATGAACGGTTGAAATGGGATGGATCTAGATCATAGGAATAAGAGGGAATTAGAATGACCTGTCGGTCGTGCTCTTATATATATATATAATCTCTCGTGATGTCTACTGTACTATAATACACTTCCCAAGGTTTCCTTAGTAATATATTATTAGTATGGCTTGTCTGTTGTTGATAATAAAAAAATTATTGATAGATGTAATGTTTGTGAAAATTGCAAAAAGTGTGTTGTAGCTGATTCGTCAATGGCAGCGGTAATATTCTCTTTAAGTTGCTGGATTGTACGTGCTTTATTGGCATAGAACTTCCACTTTGAAATATCTAGTGACAGAAAGTTTGACGACTTAGCTCTGGAGATTCAGTGGTAGTTGGTTCTTAGGAGACAGTTTGATCTTTGAAGAAACTAGGTTTTATTAACGAAGTCAATTAAACGTATTACAGGTTGCCCTGTCTTGCTGAAAGTAACCACATTCTGACTCAACGCCAGATAGATAATCATAAAATGTACTAACAACGTTGTAGTTCACGTTTGAACAGAGTGCGAATGTGGAGTACTACCAGTTTAAAGAGAAGATCAATGCTGCTAGTGACCACGTCAGCCACACTCAGCTGATTGGATCGTTCTCGTATGTAGAGAACTGGGTTGTCAAGTATGAGTACAAGCAAAAGGAAGGACGCACTTCGAGGCTTTCTTGTGATCTGATACGTTGAGCAACTCTTTAGGCATATACTGCCACAGTTATGTTTTCTTACAAATAACTTTACGTCTGTAGTAAACCGTAATATGTGCTCCCTCTGAAAGTAGAGGAAATATACAGCATATGCAAGACCGAAATACACTGGTCAAATATTCTATTTTAAACTGCGGATAATTATTTTTGTTTACATTCAAACAAAGCATATGCCACTTTCTCAATTTGAACTAATATGGATGATACCGGTATAAAAAATAATTGTAATTTATTTAAGACGTTTTCAGATTGTAAAGTGGATTCGATTCTGTTTAAAAGCAAAGTGCAATAGAAATAATATATCAATAAAGTTCAAATTGAATGCATTTCTTGCGTCCACAAATACTCTTTTCATTCTTTGGGACTGCAGAATATCTTTTAAACGATCAACTGATTTCTCTTTGGTATACTAGATAGCAGAGGTAACATGAAATCAAAACTAGATGTACGAGTTCTATCGTCTAAACTTTACGTATGGATTAATTCTAGTGAAAAAAGTAGTTTTGTAGTTCCACTGCATGAAGCAATGAGGAAAATACCCCAAAGATCGTTTCGTTAATATGCCGGAGACAAAATGTACACCTATATTTAAGGAAGATAGTTATTGTGGATATACTGATAACATTTGTTAGATAACATGTGACGTAAGTGTAAAGATATATTCTGACAGTGAGCTGAACTTATTGCAATATTTTTTGCTAGAAATAAACATTTCCATCATGTTCTGTAGACGATTTGGCGTACCTAAGGTACTACCTATATAGTTCAAAATATTACTCAAGATTACTACGGAAAACTATTAAGATAATATATTGAGATACTAAGATGTGACTCATAATGATTTCAGATAATGACACTTTTTACACTATTGGATCGTACTGGTTGAAAATAACCATAATATGTCCTCAAGATTTTCTGTATTTATTATTATTATATTCCTAACGAATATTAATATATTTAACCTCAAAAAAACTATACAAACGTTAGAACACATATGAAAATATGATATAGTGAGGATGTGGTAAACTTACTTAATATAAAATTCTACATTTATGGGGATCTGCACCATCACAATCCCTGCAGATCGTCACCATCAAATATATATTCGAAATCATTGAAAAAGTTGGCATTGAACTGCTCTCTCAATAATTTCTGTGTTTCAGATTTGTAACAATCCAATGAATACTATACTTAATTATTCACATCGCGTGAATTACATAACCTAGATAGAACGTTGTTTATCATTTACCGGTAAATACATTATCGTATACAATTTCCAATTTGTACTTAATACAAGAATGTGAAAAATAAAGGACGAAACTGTGCTTTGTCCATTTTGTTGACTTTAGAGAAGATTGTATTAAAACAGCATTTCGTATACATGCACGCCAATAAAGATTTGCTCGAGCGATAAAGAAGGCAGAGTGTGCATGTTTACTTCATACATAATTGTTTTTAAAAGGTCATTCAATGAGGATGCGGATATCTCTTATTATCTCATTGTGGTCAGTAAATTGTCAACACACATTCGTACCCTGTAGCAGTCATATGCATTACTATTACAATCAATATAGGGTTTGGCTTGGAAATAGTTGCAACACAAATAATATTTAACAAGGATGTGTATATATAGGAAGGTGTAGTTAGATTTTTAAAATCTGCTACTTAATTCCGTGAGAAAAGTCCGCTAACTTGGAAAATGGCGGCGGCTAAATGATCTACAAAATTTTATTAAAATGTCGCTAGAGACTGGAGTAATGAAATAGAGAAATTACAAATTCTTAAAATTGACACGAAAAACACGCACTCTTTCTCCTCGTTATGATCATAAACTTATGTCTCTTTAAAAATAATTAATTAAAGAGTGTAACAATATAAACATTGAAAGAATATTTTTTTCTTCGTAAAATTAAGACAGTTTCTCCAAATTGTCAAAAGTTTCTACTGTGGACGCTTGTTATGATTAGCAATTTATGGATATTTAAAAGAAATGAATTAAAATACTGAAGCCATCTAATCCTTTAAACAAATGTTATTCACAAAATTTAGAGTTTTCTCAACATTGTCATGATCGTTTCACGGCTACTGCTCGTCAACAAATTGATGTACCAGATTTCGTTATAATTAGCAACTTTCATGAATTTGAATACATGTTTAGTCCGATACAAACAGAAGAAAAACAGTGAAATAATGAACCTTGCAGAAAAACATTATACAGTTTTAATAGATAAGCTTTACTGGTAGTAGTCATGTACAGTACAAATGGAGTTATCTATTTCGTTTAAAAGCTCAAATAACATTTCTAATCTATTTTAGTCAAATTAAAATAATATTTTACCAAGTTAAAATACCTTTTAGTTCTTTACTATTCAATAGGGAAGCTCGACATGTTTGCAAGTCCTAAATATGTTTAAAGTAGGTGTTTTTACCCCATATTTACACTCGGATCATAAAATAATATTAACAATTAAAAGGCTTCTTACAAAGCCAACATTAGTCAATTATGAAATTTGTCATGAGATCAAGAAAATAAAACTTACAATGTCAGATATAATCTGTTCGCATAGGTATTATGTAGCAATACTATATCAGAAATGTAGTTATTTGAGCAGAATTGTTGATTTTGGAAGGTTTCTTTTCTTGCACTCTTAACTAAAACCATAATTTATTAATGTTGGTTTTGTTAAAACAAACTTCTAATTCCGTTATCCAAAATTGAAGAGCAATTCAAAAACTGTTAAACTGAAATTGGTACAACTGTTGAAAATTTTGGCATGAAAAACAAACACCAAAAATATCACTGGACGATAATCCAATATTTTGCAAAAAAAAAAACGTTGCCATGATTCATGTTGAATAGATTTCATGAATTAAGTTAGCTATCAGCATCGTTAAAAAGCTAAAGTGACATTTCAAGGCCATTTAAAGGAAACGAAATTGATATGTTGCCAATACAGAGAGTTATTTCTTAAAATTACGGGGGGTACGTATGTGAACAAAGGGCACTCATTGGTTCAAATTTGAGATCGATCGTGAGTCAACAATTGAGCAACGTCCGTCTCAAGCGAGAGGATAAAGTTAGTTCAGTATCTAGTGTGGCCAAGATTATAAAACAGACAGAGTTGTAGTAGTTTACCCAAATAAACATTTTCCTTATCCCCTTTGCATCGTCACCATCGTGTGAAGTGAAAACGACATTTTCTAGTATTTGATATACGAATTAATCTCAACAACAATTGTTATATTTGGCGACGTTGGAGAAAAACAACAAATCAGCATTTGCCTATGTTTTCTTAAGAGTTAGTATATTGTGAAAGCATATTCTTCATTTGCACGATCGACAGAAGTTTGCTTTGCATATTGTGGTGTTGATGAGTCCGGAAACCTATCAGTAGATATTTCTACAATATGTTGAATATATTAGGCACGACTAAGGACGAATAGCACTGTTACGAAGCTGCTTTCGGCCGCTCTCCAATCCAGGCACAAAAACTGAGGAGCACAAAATTTGAAGTAACAACAGTATGTGACGGAGAGAGTCATCGATGATTTCGAACCATTGGTTCTACCTAAAGGCCTATTTTCTCGTATGCCTGTAATAAAACCAGATTTACAGCTCTTTTAAGAAAATATTTACAATCTGTCGGTGCCACTGTACTTCAAGCTCCCGATGGTGAGGACGGGTTAATAATTTCCATACTGATGACACTTATCAAAACAATCCTCTCAATCATGACGATGATACTTTATATTAGGGAAAACTAACACTTGAGAGAAATAGGAAGATTTGGGCAAACACACACATTTTACCCATTTTTATATTAAGCGCTCCAATAACTTTGAATTTTACTCAAAGTGGATATTAACGGCGACAAACGACTGTGTACAAGAGACGTTAACAACTATATAGAGACATAATAGGTTTTATCGTAAGGCTCCATAACGATCCCTGCTTCATGCACTCGGATAATACAAATATCCGATAAAATATTGTATTCCAATGGTTTAATAAAATATAATATTTTATTGACTTAACAGAATGGCTCTTCGAACATCGTTCTCTTCCGAAATAATCTAAAACTAGATTTTTCCTCAAACCCACCTTCACAAACATGAATTATTAAATAACGTTTTGTTCTCATAATAAGCTTCTTCCGATCGGTTTGAATTTCTGCGGGACAAAACTAGGTATCCTTAGAAGACTACCCACCAAATTTGTTGAATAGGGGCTGAGAAAATTAATGGACATTGGATAAAGAATAACGAAGTTACAGGTATTTTACCTTTTTCGTCGCCATTTTTGAAAATAGCGTCTTGCATGGCAAACAACGTGTCTCCTATCTTATATAATGTTTAATAATCTAAAGAATTAGTGTGGCAAGCAACACCTTCTAATCACAATTTGCAGTTTATTTTCACGAATGACCCCCTGTATCCCATTCATTTTGAACTCGAAACAGAAGCGGTGATACGGACTACATGGTAACACTGACATTAATTACCTGTCAGATCTCTCCTTCATATAACATATTATAATTAAATTTTAGGAAATAAGCGTTATTACTATTACCGTAATATAAGAAATATAAAAACGTAACGCTGGTGAAATTCAATTGCAGATTCTTTAAACGCTGTCTTTATTCTTTGTGTCATACTAGAATACGCTTTTGCTCCCATCTGTCGTACCTAACATAAATGTTATATTAAATATTTCAAAAGAAAGCAGTACAGCGCATATCTCGGAATATAATCCATTTAAATTCTGTTGTGTTGTGCAACGTTTTGAAGAGATGCATCGTTTTAAATTTCAGGGCAAGTCTGGTAATACAAGAAAGAAAGTAAGGAAGATGAAAATTAGATTGTAATCGTTGAAAGTTTGCCATTACTTGATAATTCAACCATCTCTAAAAAGGTCTCCGGCAAATGTTGGTACACTAAAGCTTTTGTCAATAGTTGTACTTCTTTCGCAACGACTTGTATCCGTAAACTTTTCGTATTTTTCGCGCCCTTTCAATCAGTGTCTGATCGCGGTGCATTTCATGTGTTTGCTATTTTTACTCTGGGATTCTATCAGCTCCAGATACATCTGAGGACCGTCTTTTTACAGAATTAACTATTTTCAATCTATTGACAACAGGGTTCTTTCACAGCTTCCTCCAGGGTTGTTACTCTTCAAAAACCCATCTTTTGTCTCTGACATGACTTCATAACACAGCTCGGAACCCTAACGGAAGGAAGGGTTCTTTCATGCTAGGGTAAATTAACCTCATGGCCGAGATTCTATTAAATATTTTCCAATCTCCTTAAAACACAAATCGTAAATAGACAGTCAACCAAATTAGAAATTAGACGCCGGGTGAAACAAAAAAGAAAACAGTTTACATACATTGGTTCAGCAAAGTCATTACGCAACCCACCTTACGCCTAACCTTTGTTCATGGCTTTCGTTTACTGCTTCTATTACCTCATAAAGTCTTTCCTTCCACGTTATGACATCCATGGAAACTCTTTCCTATTTCTTTACTTTAGAAAATCTCGGACGCATACGAAAACAACCACTCTCTATATTTAATAGGCTTACTACTGAAAATTTGTACAATCGAGAGACTTTTACATTCAAAAAATCTTTTGATTAAGTTTGGATTCCCTCGCTAACTAACATTGTTCATACATTGTAGGGTAGGGATTCATTCAATATTCTTTACTGCCTCCAAGTCGAAATTAAAACTCACACCTCGATACTTAATTAGATGACAACGATTGAAGAAGGGGCTTGTGCCCCTCTGTGTAATTACAAATGACCTGG
>JAGDQP010037296.1:0-18684 GCA_022664845.1 Lepisma saccharinum | reverse complement strand
TTTTAGACGATGCTCACCATGCCTCACATGCTATTGAGCCAGTTAGAAGAGTACTTCCCTCAGCCTAATTTATACATTCCTGAAAGGTGGTTGAAATCTAGACCCACTGATGGTATTGTCACTGGTTCCAAAGGAGAAGAGAGTAGTTGTCCGTTTAGTGAGCAAAAGACTCTTCACCGTTTTGCTTCTCTACCTTTTGGATTTGGCCCTAGAACATGTATCGGACGTCGTTTTGCTGAATTGGAAGCCGAAATGCTCATTATCAAGGTAAGAAAAACAATATTACTTAACAAAAATGTAGTACTACATTTTCACTAAAATTGTTGAATGTGGTTCCAATTTATTTAAAGAACTATCAAAAGCTCGGCTCACGTTACGTGTAAATCCGAAAAAGGTTGAGGTATTTTCTTTCCACTCAACATGTATAGTGAGTGGATTGCCTTGATCTTCCCTCATTAAACTAACTTTAAATATGACACTTATGAGGATAATGTATCTGTGCTGTGTTGTTTATAAAATACTCACTACTGATATTCCAGTGTATGTGTCCGAAAAGCGTAAATGAGATGCCCATTCATACTTTACAAGAAATAGAAATAAGCTTAACCAAACTCACCTCAACGTTTTACTAGCTCTATCCTCTTTCTTCTACTCTGTTGTAAAATACTGGAATAAATTATCAGAACATAACATAACATTACCAGAACATAAATAACTTCGCCTCCTACATACTACTCTCAGTTTCGAAACCAGTTCTATAAATTTATTTTAAATAATCAATTATGATCTGTTATCACACATGACTAATATTCTTTTTCAAATGTTACTGTGTTCCCAGTATCACCCTCCATCATTTAATATTGGTATTAACTGTATCAATTTACCAGATTTATACTTTTTTTCCTCAGTAATGATTGTGTAAATTCTACAGTAGAAATAGGTACCATTAAATGGTTTGTGTCACTTTTCATTAAGTTTTGATTAGTAAATTTTATATGTTTAATTATCCTTTGTATTGATTTTTTTTGTATTCATTATTTACCTATTTACACTCACAATTTTTACTTGTGTTTAATGTATTCTACTATGTAGTCTGTGGTTTTTTTTTTCAGTTTCTTTCACATTTTTTTCTGTATTCTTACGTGTTTTTCTGCATGACGAGTGTTAAAAGGCAGAACAGCCTATGGTTGATATTCGCCTGATTTTGAATTGTATTGATCGTCTAAGCGTCTAAGGCTCACACTGAGATAGGGAGGGTAAAGGATGCGGGAAGGTGTCAACCAGAGCTTAAGTTGATGGTATCATCCCGGCATTTGCCTGGTGTGACTGAGGAAAGACCCTAGGAAATCCTCAGTCAGGATAGTCGGCTATTGGGATTGAATTCATGTCCTCCCGAATGCTAAGCCAACGCTCTATCACTGAACAACGGCGGCTTGGTGTCTAGTTTTTGAGTACATAAGTTTTGGAGCACTATCATATCTACACTTGATGAATTACATTTTGGATTTGGATTTTTATAATGAGATCATTAGTAATTAAATGGGTTATAATTACTATAATAAATTACAAGTTTTTTTTTATTTTTTCTTGAATTATAATGAATGCTGAACATAGGCATTTTTAATACATATACTTGTATGATGTATGGCTCATATGATGAGATGCTAGATTTGAAAAATTATTGATGTTATTAGAATTGTTCATAAGTTCGTTGCTTTTAATAAATAAACTTAATGAAATGAACTCTTGTTATTTATATATTTTTATATTAATTGAAAGAATTATCTTTGCAGATGATCCAGCGCTTTAGAATCGAATATCATTATGGAGAAATGACGTATATAAGTCAAGCCCTCAACCGACCCGGGAAACCCTTGAAATTTCGCCTACTGGACAGATAATAAAGGGCTTTCCTAATGTTTCGTTTTCATTTTCATGTATATTCCTAAAATATTTAGAAGAGAACATAGACTATGTAAGGCAAGGTAGAATAAGAACTAAGATATGGTAGAAAAGAATCAGATGCTTGTAATAAAGAAGTCACCTCGAATAAACTCCTAATATCCAGCTGGCGATGTTTTTTATTTTTCACTTCTGCATTTGAAACGTACTCAAGGAGTGTACATTTAACAATGTAGTAAATTATTATAAAAGAGAGTAAAATATACAAACTTGTTACCAAAGTTGACGAGTATAATTTATTTGTTTTCATTTCTCTATGGTACTTTCATTAAACCTATATTACCTATAATATTATGTAGATTACCCATTTGCATATACATAATGACAGAACCAATGTTTGATTTTATCTAGTTCCAGAAGAAAACATTTCAAGAGGTGCGAATTTTGCTTTATCAGACTCGTATATGCATATGAACCACAACGGCTCAGCGGTAGAGTTCGCTCGCTGAGCGCGTGGAAGCAGGATGGCTTTATCGTGAGCCCTACCTGCTTTTGTGTGCGTGTTAGTGGTATTGGTGAATTGAGTGCGAGTGAAGTGTTTTTGACATTATGAATGCTCAGATATCAAAAAAAAAAAAAAGGCACATTGTCTATTAGTCTACGAAGCATTTCCAACAAATTTGATACAGTTTATTTTCATGAGATAATAGCCGAACAATTACAATTTCAAGAACAATATGTAGAATCAGTCAAAATTGACAGTTATAAAAATACAGCCTTTTTACCCCTTAGGTCATTAGAAATAGCTGAAACAGTGGTAAAACAGTGCAATGGAAAACTACTCTACGACGACGGTGGAATAGTTCAAGAACTCCCGGTAAGTGTGAAGTAAAATAGTGTGTACCAGGCGATGGCTTTTACCCTACCTCTTGAGTTGAGTGATGCTCAAGTGAAAGACATTTTTCAGCCGTATGGACAAGTGTTATCAGTAAAGAAATTATTTTTCTCAAACTTCCATAGATTCAAAGTGTACAACGGCAAAATAATTAGAACCTTTAGTAAGATAAAGAAGTTGCCCTACTTTCTCACAGCTTATGCCCCAAAAAAGCCAAGTGTTTGCTAACTTTTCACTTGACTATTGTAACTTGCGCAGTGAGATAGATACAGAGGAACATAACTGTATTCGAGACGCGAACCAGAGACAAACAGCCAATCGACCCACCATATGCCATATAAATTATTCGCTCCAGGTGAGCGAAGAACCCCATTGTCCTTTTCAACCTTTCCTACAGTACAACAGGCAGGCTTATGAGCTATACAAAAAGTGATAGCAGAGAGAAAGAGTGACGGTACCGATTCGGCCTGTCAGGTCAGAGACCCTGAGACATCAGTTGAAAACGAGTTGCAGGAGGTGGGGAAACAAACCAATTAATCGGAATACTCAACACACAAAATAAAGACAAGTTAATTGCTAGTAGTGAAGATGAAGGTAACCAGCGGCAAATTCCAACACAATGCTTTCTGGCAATACAGTGGCGGAAGTGGGCGACCAAATTGCATATAGTGATTCGTCTTCAGTAGAATCATCAGGAGAATCAAGTGTTGTGTGCGAAGTGGAGAATAGTGATAAAGTTAGTAGTGGTGTGCAAAATACGTCGAAGAAAGAGACGTCAAAAGAACAAAAGTCACGCAAATTGATCCTTCACCAAACGCCTGGGCCAGCAGTAAATAGACGTATAACACGTCCAGAAACCCAACTAGGATTGAAGCGATGACATTCGGATTCAGGTATGGTGCCAGAAGAATTTTCACAAAACGCGGGAAGTACACAGGGTGCCCGTTAAACAAGGCTTCCAAGTGATAAGTGTGTCTGTTCTTTCTTATTTTGTACTTAATCCAGTCAATAGAACAAACGTGAATTACATATGAAGAAGTGGAAAATAGTGTGATTAGCCGTCATAATACTGCCTATGTCCCTTAATATTATGACTTACAACATAGCAGGAAGTCAGTCCAAAGTTAAAGTGGAGATTATCAATCGCTTCCTTGTACAACACTCCATCCGCGTTTTCAAAAGGTAGAAGATGAGTCTTTCTCATTTCCATAGTATAACAGGTATACCACACACATTTTCAGACAGAAAAAGCAGTAGCAACACCTGTTACGGGTGACTTATCACTCACAGATTTATATTTACATCCATCTGGTCGTATGATAGCAGGAAAAAATCAAAATACAGCAATTATTAACACGCAGCTACCCTCGGGCAATAATTTCCGGGCGTAAAGAAATCATTTTTTTTCGCGATAAAATAGCGGTGAAACTGCAGGGATGGTACCTACGTCCAGCAATTTAATGAGTAAATGGATTTATTACATACAATTTTTCCCATTATCTCACAAGGTTATTGCCCAAATTAATAACTTTACGGGATATTTTTTTATGTTGACATCATACATTACGTACAAACCGCAAAAACTTAGTACTTCCGCTTCAAAAACGCGGATTGAATCTAAAAGACATACATCTCCAAGGCGCGGTCCTTCACCTTCATCGTTCCATATATCTAATTTACGACGAATTTCCATCCTTTGCACAACAAACGCTAATGAGTTTTCTCCGTGATATATCATTAGAACTACCATTAAACGTACGCAATTGGAGTCAAAGAATAAATTATTTATCGAATACCTTCAATGAAATATCATATCTATTGGTGGGAAAACAATACTGGAGGAAATGTCAGTAAAACAATTATATACGCATCTCATGCGGGAAAATGTTCAAAACACGATTACAGTTCAACTAAACCACCCAAAAATGTGGTCATTAGTACGGAGTAACTTACAAGATTTAACAGTACAACCGAATTTACATAATATATATTTTCAAATCATTTATGACATAGTTAACACTAACGCAACACTAGCCTACAAAACTATGAAGTCTGACCCTAATTGTTACAGATGTAAACTACCGGCTCAATATGGCATTGATTTAGGACTTGCATTAATGATAAAATCATTTGGAACAAATATACGCAAATTATTAACACACTAACGAGACAGTCCATGATAATCTCATATTTCGATTCTACTTACGCTTCCCGGAATTCCATCCCCCCTCCAGCAAGACGGAAAGTTCTGACGTGGATTATAGCTCAGACGCTGCAAATATTTGTAATTGAGCGCCAGTCATTAAGTATAGTGGAATAAATATCCCAAATAATCTTACGATTTGCCAACATTGCTCAGGACAGACGAAATAAAGACTACGCTCAATATATTATAGCAGTGTATTAATATGATAAAACAGAGACAAGTATTTTCTTGTTTTTTTTTCTTTTCCTCTGTTAGAATGTTGCCAATCACGATAACGCACGGGTGAGAAGACCTAAGTGTGAAGTGAAAGGATCACAGTGTTTATAAGTCTTGCCAAGCACTCCGGAGAGAAAATCTAACGGTTTTTTTTATTTCAATGACAATTATCTATCCACTCATGGTTATTTCTCACGTTGTTATTCCACTCAAGATTTTGTGCACACCCTAATAGCATTCAATATCATATGGATATCCAGGAGATGTCCCGCCGGGACATTTGCGACGTCTATGCGACACCCCACGATATCAACAGGGCATCCTATACGTGATGATCAGATGGCCGAATGGCCACTTCATGGATATCCCATGGGACGTCCAGCGGGACCTCCATGGAATGTCCGTGAAACGTCATGTAGTCATCGTGATGGGACGTCCGGTGGATATTATGGGCTGTCGCATGGATATCACAAATCGCCCAGGTGGACATCCCCAGGAGTCAGCCTTTGTCCTTCCTTTTATTACTTAACGAAGATGGAAAAGTCCGTTATGGTGCTGGGATGTCCTGGATCCGAGTGACGGGCTTTCACCGTTTCCGTGTTAGTCATTTTTAAGAGTCATACCCCCTTTCCGAATTCAATGGTCCTCCGTTCCGTTGCCTTATGCTATGTCCCGTTCACTTCCGTTATGAACACTTATCCGAATTAAATAGGTGTTTAAACTTTTCACCACAGATGTCACCCCAGACTGGAAACAACTGAAAGCCCTCCGCGCGTAATGTGAGTGAGTATTGGGCAATGCGAAATCAAGGTAGTTTGATGCGAGGCAAAAAGCAACTGGATAAAGATAGATGTAGGCGTAAAATTCCCATACTTGTAGGTATTCGGCATATATTAAATAACAACAGACGAAGATTGATAGCTATTCGAAGAATGATCACAATTCTGCAGGTTATTCTGGAAGTTTTTGCAAGATAAGTGCATCTCATGAACTATGAATCACTAAATAAAGTTATACCAGGATCTATGAATAACCACCTAAGTCGTGATTGACAGCATTACGCATTTGAAGTTCTAAAAACTCTTCAAATAATTCTAAGAGTTCTTAATCTTAGTATTCTTAAATAAACTACTCATATGTTACCCTCTCATCTATTAATATCTACATGGAAGCCCATTGGTGAAATCCAACCAACAACATTTTCACATTGCGAGGTTAAAATTATTCAATGACCATGAAGATATATAACTCAAAACATGGTACAATATCGATAACATAATGTGAAATCAAATCTTAAACTATTAAAATACTTACGTTCAAATACTTCGGCACGGTCGTTCATTTTAAACCAGTGTTTCTGCCAGTATTTTCAGTTTGAGGGGTAAAGTAAAAATTGGGAGGGTGTAAGTGAAGTATTGTACGGTTTCTATCGATTTTTCACAGCAAAAATTTTAAAGTTCGGGGGGTGTTGTTTATACTTTGGGGGTAAACACCCCCCACAGGGGGGTCTGGCGGAATCAGTTTTAAACTTGGAAGACGTGATCAATTCTACACATTTGTCCGAGAATCCCAAGTGAAGAAGGATTTTGGTATGCAATATCCCGTTTTTTTTCTTTTCAACATGGCAGCAGCGCGCAACCGAACGGAGGGTCAAGTGACCATCTGGTCATCCGTTGCTCCGTTCACTTCAATGCTCCGTCGAAGGTGGAATTCGGATAACCATCGACGGTGCATCCGACGGAGCAAGGGAACGGAACGGAGCATAAACTGACAATTCGGAAAAAGGGATAGGTGGATGTTGTTGAATTGCACAGCATCCAACTATGACACCTGAAAATTACTAACACGGAGAAGGTGAAACCCCGTCACTCAGACCCAGGGCATCCCAGCACCATAAAGGACCTTTCCATCTTCGTTAAGTAATAAAAGAAAGGACAAAGACTGCGCCAAACTCATCTCAGTCTCGTCTAAAATAACCTCATCCTATATCCAACCACAAAAAGGCATCATTAATTGCAAAAAATTATCCTGCAATGAGTTTCGACGTAGCATTTTATTGACCGTCTTCAGAACACAGAAGAAACATTTGCAGGAAAACTGACCTCAGCGTACCATCTTCGTGGACATTACATTCGTGGTGTGGTATAGTAATAAAAGGCAGCACTTTACTCATATAAAAGGCAGCATTTTATAACAATCGAAGAATTGCATAATATACCAAAAGGTCCAGATGGTAAGCTACTACGGAACAATGCAGAAACTAGTTGCGGGTTCAAAATTCGTCATGACTGATAACTCACGGAACTGAAAAACATTAAAAAAATAACGCAATACACAGCACTTCACTACTCTCGGTCCGGCATATTGGGTGACGCCCAGCACTGCAGTACCATATACGAGCGGACCGGGAGTATAGTGATGTGCTGTCTATAGCGGTTTTTATATTTTTTAGTTTTAAATTTTAACATGATTTTAGTTTGCGGGCAATTCCTCAACATCCTCTAAAAGAATTAAAATATTACGTTGTGTCCTTCGGTATGGGAAACTCCTCGATGTGGACCTGCACATTGATTCTTGGTGCATCCCCATGCAGTCAGTGTTCTCGTTGTTTGGTTCTGGGAGATCCTCACACCCCGTCAGCCGCACTGCCAGTTTATTAATTAAAAGCAAAGCAAGTCCGGCAGCATGAGAGGCCCCACAACAATTCCAGCTCCAAGGAGCTCCCGAAAAACGATTGCGAATTGTACAAAATTCAAATAACAGTTTTTGATTGTTGTTTTAATTTTTAATTTATTATAGAACAAATTGACACAAATCAATCACGTATTTCACGTCACTGAAAAAAATAACTCAAAAGCTAATAAAGTCTCAGTGATCAAAATTTTACCACTTGTTACTACACAATTATCGCCTTTTTTGTGCAAATTTGGAATTTGTGAAGTGTGTCCCTTTTGAGATATTTGATGTTGAAAATACCCGATTTTAGAAAGATCCCAATTTTTGCAAACCGACAAAAATAAATGACATGGTTCTCAGATCTGAAACTATTTTGGGAAGTTGTATACCATATATCCTGTATCCAGACAAAGAATTGAAGGTGAATCTCAGTTATTTCTTTTAACAAAATCAAAAATTAAGATTTTGATGATTCAAACATGAATATTCAACGCTTTTTTTTGTTGCCGAAGTATTAAAATAACCATAAATGTGCACAAAACATATTCCATTATCTTTAATATTGTTTTTGTTTGAACTCAATATATTTAAAAACAAAAAAAGTTATAGAGGTTAACGCAAACCTCTGAAAAGTGCAAGACGCGACTATACAAAATGGCGGCTACAAAAAGAACTGAACAACCAACAAATTATGCCTGTTTTCAACACCCTGAATGTAGTACGAACTTCGATAAAAAAAATTGTCAGCAACCTTTTTAAATGAAATTAGCTTATTTCATACGGTTGACCCTGAAGGAACTGCAACGAAGCAATGCTTGGTGACGTGACACAATTGCTTATAATAATACTTACTCCTTTCCACATGATTTCACAACATATCGTACACAGTTTCACCAGGCAAATGTCGTGATGGTGCCGTAGAAAGGCCCTGGCAGATACCTTGCTCATTCTAGCCTTACCCAATCCCGACCTGAGCCAAAGATGGTAAAAGGCTATAAATAAATTTAATTCAATTATAGCGTTGACAACAAATGAACCTTTATGTGCGTCACATGAAGCTGAAAATCCCTTATTCCCTTCCTGCCATACAGAGTACCAGCCGCTATTTTTTTTTTCACGTACTGATTTAAACAAACTATGTTTATAGAACTACTCCTCGTTTTCATCCTCACACCGATTTCAAATTCGCATTAGCGTGAAATCTTAGAACAAATACAGATTAATGGATACAGGCTTCACCGTTTCTATTCACTACTCCAAGTAGCGGTGAACTGAATGTTACAAGTAATATCACAGAGTAGAAGCACTTGTACTTGTAGCAGTGAACCGGAACTGGTAACCCAATAACCACAATTTCACTAGTAATTTTACACAATAAGTTAGAAATTAGGCATAACATAATTTAACCCATCCTAACAAGAAAAAAAATCTAACCGGACTTAATACGCTAACCTTATCGGCTGTAATGGGTACATAAATAGCCGGCCGAGCGGTCTCCGACGGTAGGCCATCGGCTCGAAGGTCCCAGGTTCGAGTCCCGGCAGGGGCATGGGTGTGGATTTTAACAGCTAAAGGTGAATCGTGACGGGCCGAAGTCCAAAGTTACTAGGCTGGCCCATATAAAAATAAAGTTTTTTTTAAGGGTGCATAAATAACGTTCGGGATAAAATAATTTTCCATGAATCGGAGACAAAGTGAACGTAAATATCACGGTCGTGCAATTTGATTGTATAACCTATAACAGCCTGTGGCAGCAGCGAGACTACGTACTGATGAAAAAATCTAACCTGACTTCTCTATGCTGTCACAGACTACCTAACTGGCTATAGTGGGTGTATGGAAAGGTAAAATAAATAGTTCATATTCATGGCAAAATAAATAGTTTGATATAAATCGTAGACAAAGATAACGAAAATATTAGGTTTGTGTAATGCATGTAATACTAGAGTGTGGAAAGTAAAAACATATTAAAAAACTTAAAATGCAATATGTGCGTAGTGCATTAATTTGCAGAGTAATGTTCATGAATGAACAAGTGACGTGAGTTTAACAATCTGAAGCACAGTTGCACTATCTGTACCCCGAAAACTCGCACATGGAAGGGTAGGTATTTATTACTGATTGTAGGTTAAGTTAGAATGCCTATGTGTTTTTTCATTATGGAGTAGCAAACAAATTTACTACTTGCACAACGTGACTAACAAAACATGTCAACCAGCTATTTGAAATGTGCGTAGTGTTTTTTAAAATTTATTTATGGCTTTTAGGCATCTCAGGCTCTGCCCGGAAAGGTGTTGCAAGGTATTCAGCCAGGGCCTGTCTGTAAGTACCATTCCGGCGTTTGCGTGGTGTAACTGACGGGGAAACCCCTGGAAGAAAATCATCATGCAGTAGGATGGGTGGCCCGTGGGAGCGAACCCACGACCATCCGAATGCGAATTGTATGGTCGTTCGTAATAATCACATTTTGGGATATTTCCAACTTAGCAAATTTCTCACAGGCTACCTACACACTGTCTTTTACAATCTTCTTGTTCATCGGCAGTCATAAACGAAACGTTCTTCCGTGCATTAGCTTAGGGAGAACTCGAACTGCAGGTGCATGTTAAATGACTACCAAGTATTAAATTTTCCTTTCTAAACATCTTCCCTTTACTTTCCATCACCTACTGAAATATCGATCTATCATCATCCATTCAGCCTGAGCCAAAGATACCTAACCACCTTAAACTAAAAGCACACTCAGATTGGATTTTTTTATACTACGCAATTCAGCAAACGTGCACATACTTCCATCTTCAAAACTGCTGGGCGCGGCAGGTGTCTTGACCTTTCCATGTAAGTTGCAACACCAAAATTTTCTCGCTTTTACTTGAAGTTGCAGCATGAAGTAAGTATGTTCATCACAAAGGCATAAGATAATGACAGTTACTGCGTGGCGCGCTCACTTACGTGAAATTAATAAATGCACAATATCCTAGCTATCTTAAAACATTTGCATGCACTTAACAATATGAACTGACATATGCTTACCTCTAAACTATGCGTAGTAACTCAATTATGTAATGATGCAATAACCGTCTAGTACAAACAGGCAGTAAACAGTTGCCAAACGCGAAGCGTGCTTGCTTGAAACAATAGACTGTTTGCGAGCGTTATATATTACCTCAGGATATTATCAGGATATCGCAATACGACCACATTCGGGATTTTCCTGCCAGGTTATCCCCAGAATATCTCTCTACTCACAAAGCCGGGATTAACCAGGTAGGATTTCCTACGGATATCCTGGGTTTGTCCCAATATCCCGTGCGACATTGTGACATCAATGGGACCTGTTCAGAACGTCCCATGGATGTCGTATGCTATTAGGGTATATAGATCTCAATATATTGTTATGTATTTTTAGTAATTAAAATATTTTAAAAAGTGGTAGAGCGCTCACCTCTTGTGCGTGGGATCCTCAGTTCGATCCCGGATTGTGCCATATGGGCTTTGTAGTGGACAAATATCGTGTGTTCGGGTTTTCTCAGGGTTCTACCGTTTGCTCCCACTTTCTTCATTTCACCAATCATCTCATCATCATAAATCTGGCTGATCCAAAGTTGCCTAAAGGCCTTAAATAAAATTCGATTCAAATTAGTATATGCATGTTTTTAAGCAGAGTACAGATAGGTAATAATATGTCAGATAGTTTCAAGATTCGCAACGGATTGAAACAAGGCGATGCCTTGTCACGACTGCTGTTTAACTTTCCTTTAGAATATGCGATTTTAGAAATAAAAGACGACAAAAAGTGACTAACGTTGAGTGGCTTGAATCAACTGTTCGTGTACGCGGATGATGTAGTTTTAATAGGCGAAGATGAATCACTAAGTCACTACAAAGAAACACCGATGTCTTGGTACAAGCGTACGATGAGATAGGTCTACAGGTAAACTTAGAGAAAACAAAGTAGATGATAAGCCGAAACACAGCAAATAACGGAAATAGGTACATAACAATTAAGAATGAGAACATAGAGAAAATAAACAAATTTAAATACTTGGGAGCACATGTAACGAGGTAACGGAAGAAATAAAAAGTCTTTTAGTATCGGGCAACGTATGTTTCTATTCAGTCCAGAAACTCCTAAAGTCGCGATTAATATCAAGGAAGTTGAACTTGAAAATATACAGAATGGTTATTCTGCCGGTAATACTTTACGGTTACGAAAGTTGGAGTACGCCCCTAATAGATAAATATAAATTACGAGTGTTCGAAAATAAGGTTTTGAGAAAGACATACGGACCGAAGCGGGACAAGCTGGCTGGAGAATGGTGGAAACCTCATAATGAAGAACTTCATGGACTATACGACTCGTTCGATGTTATAGGAATAATGAAATTACGACGACTAAGGTGGGCAGGCCATATAGCTCAGATGGGAGAAAAACGAAGATTATATTTCATCTTGGTTGGAAAGCCGGAGGGAAAGAGATCGTTGGGAAGACAGAGACAACGTTGGGAGCCCAATATTAGAAGGGATCTTCGAGTAGTAGGTGTTTGTGATGATAATTGGTTTGATTTTGCCCAGAATAGCTCCCGATGGCGAACGTTTGTTACTACGGCGATGAACTTGCGAGTTCCGTAAGTCATAGAGTAAGTAAGTAAGTAACATTTTTCTGGCTGGGATTATTTTATAGGAAACATTTTTTGGCCCTCTTCCAACCATGATACTCTTCAAACTAAACCCGGGTCGAAACATTGCAATCTTAATTTCTTCGTTGGTCTGTTAAAGACAACTCTCACATGATATAGCTCATAAAAATAACAAAACTCAGTGAGTACTGTGTTGAATTAATTAAAATTATTGGGTTTACAACTTCTGAGGAGTTTAGTAAAAGTAACCACTAATTCGTAGATACGCCAGGTTATTGTTGAAATGGTTTAAACTTCAATGACTAAACAATAGTTCCAACATATTTGTTCATGTATTGAGACATTATATTTATCACATTATTAAAATACAACTCAGTAACATAAATCGTTCATTTGTTCAACTCTAATTCAAAGATCTTCTCTCATAGATGGGGCACTCAACGAAATATTACGCTCAAACTGAGAACACAGACTATTCCCCAGACTATAATCTTCTGTCATTTACAGTAACAAAAGGAAAAATCAAACCTTTGCTAATGGTAACGGGATTTATTAATAAGATTATTGTGCTTATTAGGAAGACGCATTAGCTCTTTACCTTCATATACTTCACCTATTGATGATGTAGGAAACATAGTAGTTGGATGTAGAAGGATAATTATTTTAGATTATCCTTCAAATTTTAAAATTTTTATTATACTTTGCGGAGAACCTTTAGTCAAACATTCATATACTTATAAGAAACGAACATAGTTCGCATTATTCAAAGCATGGAAATTCTTAAAAAAACCTCAAACCTCACCGAAACTTTCGTTCGTAACAATTTACATCACATAATATTCTGCTTGATAGAAAATCACAATTTAGACCACAAATTTCTGTACCTTAGGATCAATAATTACTCTCTTTTCTCCCCTTTTCTTCCCTCTGATATGTTACTATTTATATCCATGAATCAACACGTAGTATAGAATGTAAACGAAATAAACAAATTAACCTAATAAGGACATGTTAAATAGCAGCCACCCAAATTCGAATATGTAACATCAAATATAATTTAGTATTATTTTTTTGAGTAATCTGGAAAAATTTAGGTAAATAATTACAAATTCCGGTCATTACTTTACCAGTAATTCTTTTCTTCTTTGGTAACAATATATATTTATGTAGATTTGATCATACGCTGCAAGATTGGACAGATATCGATAAGTTAATCCTTATGAATCTCAACAGCAAAATTAATTTCTTTGACGGTAATAACACTCGTGTGCCAATAGACCTGATTTTACTCATATATACGGTATATAACTCTACCGTCTAAATATCTCTCCGGAAGACCTCGAAGAAAAATAATGATAGGTCGGATTTACTTAATTTCGATATATTAGCACTTGAAAGTTTGATATACTGCAAGCGCTGATGGATTATCATTTCCAAATTGGCTAAAACTTTGCATCTAGTGAGAGAAGAAATGGCGTACAACAGTTTGAACAGTTAAGTTCTTGAAATTAACTCAGAAAAATTGACAGCCACCGTGATTGAGATTACGAATCCAATCTACAAGTTTACACCACTACGGCACGGTTAATTCTCTGTGTACATAGAATGTTCCTCTCACCTAGACAATATCCCAGCCCCTCATTGCTGGTTACGAGGCTTAGGCACTTCACTAGATGCAGTGAATTTAGTTGAGGAATCTTTCTGCTATCGTGCAGTTCGAAAGACTAGATTTTATTACCTTTTTTACATCCTTGTGTATGGTAAATGTTGAAAATAATGGTAAATTTGTGTATGGTATGGCAAATCTGTGTATTGTAAATTCATTATACACATAGAATTCGCCGTACCGTGTTGGTGTAATGGATAGCGTACCTAGCCGACAAATGGAAGAATCTGGTTCGAGTCCCAAGTCATGGCAACTGTCAATTTTTCTGTGTTAATTTCAAGGAATTAAGAAACATAATTTTAATATGGGTAACAAATTATTATAAAATATTTTTGGAAGAGTTATTGTATATTGGGTTTTCCAATCGCAAAGATGGAATCGATCTACATAACTACTCTTCATTTCAACTCACAATGAAAGTTTTGCGCACATTAAAAACTTATTAATGATCCTGAGTTCTGGAAGCACAAGCCCAGTACTAACTAATTTATTTGCGTTAGAAATTATGGGTTTTATTCCACGTAACGCATACCATGATTTAACAGCTCTTCTTCTTCTATCAAATCCATAAATTCAACCTGCTCAATGCACAAATCTGAATGTCATGCCTTTTCAAAATATAGCGTCAGTATTTACTTGTAAGAAAGTCACGTAGCATGTGGAAGTAATATTTTTTAAATACTGGGCGAAGTTTGAATATTTTCGGCACTTATTTTGCTCTGCAAAAGTATGCAGCTCTATTTTTTACCTTAGTTTTAAGTTCACGTATTTTGATTAATTTCGTATTTGGCTAGCATCCTTTGCCAAAGTACAAGGGTACAATTTTTATATGATAGGCCACGAGCAGAAAGGTTTAAAATACTTGCCGAACTGTACACATTAAAATGCACACATAAAACCTTATTTCTAAAATACTTTTGGTGTAATTGATTATCATTTTGTTTTCATAGGAAAAACTCTTTTGAAACTGGAATGTAGCAGGAATTCATATTGATACTACATTAAAATGATATGCTATTATAGTACACATGTTGTAGAAATAAGGTTTGATCTGTGAATTTCGATGTGTACATATTGAACTTTTAGTAATAGCTGGTCAGCCTTGGTATCCTTGTGGCTAGGAAGCTACTAAAAGCTATATTTCTAATATGGAATTAACAATTTGGAACACCTGCATCAAAACCAAGGTAAGAAACATAACTGCATTCTTTCGTAGATGAAGCTGAGTGCCTATAGTGTTCAAACCTCCCGGCAAGAATTTTAAGAATTCCACTTTCCACCCGCCGCATGACTTTCAAGAACGCTAGTGAAAGCTAGGTCTGTAATACGGAATTTACAAGTGAGGACACTTTGGTACAAACTAAGGTAATAAATAGGTATTATTCCTTACCACCAAAAGTGTTAGTGATGTGCATTAATTGACAATTTCCAGATCTTCATCGTACTCATCGTCATTGTTGGTTGCACATTCACATAGATTCTTTTCTTCGTTTTCTTATGATTCAGCGTGATTGACTGAATACTGTGCTGTGATTGGCTACACTGAACCTGGCCGTGTTTGAAACTAAGCACTTGTGGAGCTGGCCGTTTTTTTGCAAAGCAGTCACGTATTTAAATGAAAGGAAGAACGATAAAGGCCCAATTTTGAAAGTTGTGAGAAAAAATTCATTTTAAGTGAAAACACTTGAATTTAAAGTTATTTTTGCTTTGGGCATCTTTGCTTGAGCAAAAAATAACTTTAAATTCAACTGTTTCAACTTTAAAATGCGTTTTTTCTCACAACTTTCAAAAATGGACCTTGATTGTTCTTCCCGTGTATCCTTCAAGTGCATTTTTAACACGTCTCTGTCGTTTTTGTAACGAAAGATATATAGTATTGCATCGAGGGTGACACCACCTGACGGAAACAATGTCTAACTCATTTTGTAAAAAAAAAAAAAAAAAAATGGCCTGGCCGTGTTTGTAACTGAGCTACTGAAATAATATTTCTCTTCTTTTAATTTTTGGTTTTCGATCTCGGAAGCCATGGCTCAAGAAGCTTCTATCTCACCTACAGTGTATCACACGCAAAACGTGGCCCATTTCGAAATCTTTTGCCCTTTTACGATAATTTGGATACCTTAGATAGAATGCTATAGAAATAACTAGTACTCGATACGCCTGTAAGGTAACAAGCAACGATAGATTGATAACTACGTAAATTCATCGCAAAAATGTATTTGGACAACCCCATACAACTTTCGAAAGAAATGTTTTAGGTATCCTTTTGTGTACAAGAGCACTCTGCATGGTGTATTGAAGCAATCCACACCGTGTCAAGCATAAAGAAGCAGAATGGGGAACAAAGTGAGCGGAACAACATTGGAACTACTCATTTTAATTTCAAATTACGTGCGGAAGGTAAAAGGTACTGAGACATATCCAAGCTTGTTGGAAAGCTATGCTGTACCGTTGGATACATCATAAAGAAACATAAAACAGAACAATTATTGGGGATCCGTTCTGGTCAACTATGGAAACTAACTGCCCGGAATGAAACCTACACTCTTCATTCTGTGAATTGAACTCAAAGAATTAGTGCTAAAGGTTTGACCACTTCACTTGCTTAGGATATGCAAATTAATGCTGCAGATGTGTAGATGTGAACAAAAAATTTGGATTCAGAAGATGTGTAGCCAGAAACAAAACATAGATATCAGAAGAAAGCAGAAAGAAGTTCTAATTTTTCAAGAAATATCAATATAAGTGCCTGGAATTTTCGAAAAAGTTTTTATTCTAGGATGGGACGGAGATAAACTTGTACTGTAGTGATGGATATCAGGACGTGTGACGAAAGAAGAATGAAGCTTTCAGAAAGCAGAACATTGCTTCAACTCTTAAAAATGTTGGAGGGTCTGATATGATTTGGGGTTGTGTAATTACTAATGGAGTGGCCAGTATTCATACCCTGGTTACACATCTTCTAAATTCCGATTTTTTCAATGAATTTTGGATTGTTTGTAGTGTAACATTAGCTTACATAATATTATAGGCGAGTGAAGTAGCCAAATCTTTAGCACTAGTTCTTTGAGTTTTGTTCACAGAATGAAAAATTTAGGTTTCATTCTGGGCATTAGTTTTCTTGGTTGGCCAGAACGGATTCTATTCCGCAATAATTGCTCTGTTTTATATTCCTTTATGATGTATCCAACGGTAAAGCATGGCTTTGCAACAAGCTTGGCTTGCCTGACGAGGTGTGGATTGTTATACTACGTAGACTGCTCTTGTACACAAAAGGAAACCTAGAACATTTCTTTCGAGAATAGTATGGGGTTGTCCAAATACTTCTTTTGCGATGAATTTACGTAGTCGTCACTCTATCGTTGCCTGTTTGTTACCTTACAGGTGTATCGTGTGGTAGCTAGTGCTATAGTATTCTATATAAAGCATCCAAATTATCAAAAATGGGCAAGAGATTTCGAGTTTTACGTCTGATACAGTCTGTTCTTCCTCTTTGTTGAACTTGTCCAAATACTTTTTTACCCGTTGTATATAGTTTCCCTATCTATATGTTGTATTAGAAATTCAAAATTACGGTATTAACGGTAAACAATAATTCATTCAAACAACAGTTTCAAGGATATATTTCCTAGTGTAAGTCTACTCCTACTTTTGTATGAGTTCTTGTCGCTTACTTTCCTTGTATATTTTTCGTTTTCTTAAATTGTTTGTATATGACAAAATTACGATGAATGATCCTAAAACAACAGGAAATGACGTTTCCATTTTTTCTTTCATTCTTTCTTTTCTTTTTTTCACTAAATGGTCTTTATCGATGTTATGCACGAAACTCCAGAAACAACACAAGTAATGCACGAATTGACTCCTTTAGCCACGGGAGGGGTATTACACGTGATGAAATTTAAGTACTGTAGCACACGAGTTTCAGGAAGAAATTTATCAATGAACTAGATTTACCAAAGGGAGATGAGCTCAGTAGAAGGGGAAAAAGAATGACCATGTACTGTAGAAATAGAAGAGCCGACTTCACCTTAAAATTTGAGCCCCCCCCCATTAGCGGGACCCTACTACAACCTTAGGGGGCAGGTCCCCAACGTTGCCCCACGATCGGCGCCCTTACGTGTAAGTGTATATGAAGATTAAATAATTGTAATCAATGTGGCTTTAGAAGAAATGCCCGCTGGGCCAGATTTTCGACTTGAGATAAATATTAGAGAAAAATTGGAATACAGTAGGACGCTTGGCCAGCTGTTCACTGATTTTAATAAAAGCATATGGTTCCATCAAGAGGGAAAATCAATACGATTTGGAATTCCGAAGCAATTTATTTAGCTAGTGAGGACGTGTCTTAGCGACTCCACAAACAGAATAAGTATAGATCATGAAGAACGGCAGTTCTTCGAGTGACGCTGGCAAAGGACAAGGACACTGTTAGCGGCACTCAGATAGTATACAGTTAGTTTCGGATCTATCGAAGTATAAG
>JAGDQP010037295.1:0-18685 GCA_022664845.1 Lepisma saccharinum | reverse complement strand
CATGTATTCGTGAAAGATTGTTGTAAAATTAACAGCTGGTGTATGGTTGCAACATTGCAAATCTTACTTTCAGGACACGCCTTCTATTATAGCGAGTCATTAATTTTGACTGCCAGAAACATCGACAGGAGTAATTAGAAGGTCAAGATTAATTATATGTAATTCAACTTTCTATTTTTCTAATTCAGCATTTACATCGGTGCTGGATATCATTCAGAATCCATTTTTAATTATTACAATTTTTATAATAAATTAATTAATAACAACAACAAGCAAATATGGGGAACAATAATTACTAAAACTCTTCAGGATAACAGATGGATATCAGGCGAAAATATTTATATATGAGTTGTGACACTTGCATACGCAAGTGACCATCAAACATGCCTTAGTAACAGAAAAAAATTCTGCGTCATTTCTTAGAGCTGAAAGTCTCTACATAATTACAGCTCAACAGCAGAGTAGAGCGAATATATGAACATACATATATGAACATGTGATCAGATTGCCTGATGTAATCCATCATTGTTCTCATAGCAATTGTTAAGCTACATCCACATTGTTACAGTAGAAATTCGCTTTTAACTTATGTATTCTTTATTTCACATGCATGGATGAATGTATATGCTTAAAAGAACTTAAACCGAGCTTACGTAAATCTCTTCAATCAAAAATCAGTATCTGTGGTGGACTTCAAAAATGATGAGAAAGGGCTAATCGTTAGTGTGCAACATAGAAGTTGCCACAACATAAGCTGTATAAGGGTCAACTCTACAATCGACCGCTGAACTTCTAGTCAGCGCTAAGTTGAGGCCAACTCTCATTGGCTAAAATCAGACTTGGCCTCAACTTAGCGCTAACTAGAAGTTTAGTGGTCGATTGAAGAAGTGACCCTAAATCGTGCCCAAATTAAGTTGTTGTGTCTTTGTTGTGTAATACGCGTATTTTGTCAACGAGGTGACATGAGTTTTTTGTTCTCTGTTCGTTGATCGTGAATTTATACACAAAGGTAAAATTTTCATGATAAATCTTTTTTAACAGAGATATTCCTATGGTACAGCTATGGATAAAAGTTTTGACGCATCTCTTTACATAATACTTCCCCAATTCGCAGAGATGTCCCTCAGTGTGTGACATCTATTAATAAAAATTAAATATTAGGATTAATAATTTATGTTCGGTTACAAAATTATTCCTTTGCAGGATGTAACTATGCCACTTGGTGTGATTTTTGGACTTAGAATTTTTTGCGGCCAAAATTTTTATATATATATATATATATTCGAAGGCTTACCATTAATATCTCGTATCTACAATTTTTGTCACCTGAAGTACTAATTGTCTTTTTAATGCAAGAAGAAAAATTGGCAGACTTTCCAGTTGAACCTTCGTAAAAATAAAAAACCTAGAGATAAATTGGACGTTTATTTTTTTACCAAGTTTAACGGAAAAGTCCTCCAATTTTTCTCCTTTTAATAAAAAGAGAGCAAGAACTTCAGGCGACAAAAATTATAGATACCAGGTATCAAAGCTTAACCCTCGATATTTCAATTATCATCTTTGTTTAGCTACTTACCTGGACAATATTTTCCATAAAAGTGCGTCATGTAATTGTGTGTGTATCTGCATATCAACGAATTTATACGACATTTCAAAATGCTTAGTTTTTAAATAAGAAAAGTCAGTTATAGACATGCGTCAAAACTTTTGTCCATTTCTTCAAGTACCCACGAAAGACTGAAACTATATCTATCTTACATATGCGATTCGCTAAGTGCGGGCACCATACTAGTACAGATTCAAATTGAAAATCACATTCTTTCACAAGAAAATGTTGATCTCCAAAAATACATAAACTTCAAACTTTAAATATTAAGTATTGCTACAAATTCCAATGTAGATTCCCCTCACACTTTCGATCTGTCCAGAGTTCGATTTGTAACGGGGTATGGTTGGGATTTTCCCCTCTGCAAAAAAATCTTCCCTGGCTCTGTTTACAGATATATACCTCTAGCCTGGGATATGGACGATCCCAAAATACTGTATAATATACGTCTTCCCCTCCTCTCTAGAAATTGTACAAATCGAACACTGTATCAGATATCAATAGTGTACTACTTGCAACGTATTCTACTTTAATGTGACCAAAAATATACAATTTACTAACACCGAAAAAGCTACTAATGTTTACACAACACACTAATTTTTCATTCATGAATAAACACTTTCTCGAATCTAACTCCAAGCTTTTCCTAAAACACCTTTTCATTTCTATCAATGACTAACGGTTTCTAATTTTTATTTATCTTCATTTTTGTGTCTTTATTCCCCGCCAGAGAGAATTGGGAGTAACATTCTGGCTTTAACAATACCTCTTACACAAAAGAACTGTAGAAGAATCACCTGAAATAGTAAGTTTAAGAAATATTTCTTTCGACAGCAAATACTAATTATTGATTAGCAATGTGAAAAACGCTTGGTAAGCTTACAGACGTACTTGTTAATTTTCCTGTATGAGGTTTATATAAACGCACAGTTGGATCATCAAAAGACACGCTTGCGTTTACATCTATCATTTCTTTGGATCCTTCACTAGTATCATTTCCACTCTCTTCAGGTCTTTCACACTCAGCTGCTGTTTTATCTGGAAAAAGAAAATTAGACCAATTTTACTCTTTTCTTTTCTTTAAAGTAATCTCATGTTAGTTGTAACATTTAGGAAGATTTTTACCACAACTTGTTTGAAATACAATAGGACTTAAAATGATTTAAGCTATATTAAAACTTTTGTTGCCTACGGAATATTTACTTTGTAATGTACTTTTACCTTTCTCTGATACTGCCTTAAAACCTGGTGTAAAATAGTTGACTTTGAAGTTCCAAAACATGGCGATGTAACATTTAAACATTTAAAACTATCTTTCTATCTTTTACTATATTTGTACTGCCACACTTGCTTTATGTATCCTTACAAAACAAGTGAGCGCTGCAATTCCACTAACAATCGCTAACGCTCCGAGAGTCCGTTGATAGTATAGCAATCACTTTTCTAACCCTAATCATTTCTGAGCTGAAATTTGACGACGGACGGACGAACGGACAGACATGTCGCCAAAACTTTACCCACGATACCTCAAACACCTTCGTAGACCTAGTAGTTCCTGAGTTGAAATTTGTCAAAGGACTGACAGACCTGATCTATGTGTTTTTGGCCTCGTGTTGCTGAGACTTTTCGAACTAGCTTCGTATCCTTAGCAGTTCCTGTGTTAAAATTTGTCAACGGGAAGACGGACAAAGACATGATATATGCGACTTTGGTCTCGTCTTCCCCGAGACTTTTCCAACATCACATGAATCTTCTTCATAGCTCTACTAGTTCTCGAGTAAAAAGTTGCGGACGGTCGGACGGATGGATAAAGTGGAAATAAAGGTCCCTATTAAGAGACCTAAAACACATTTCAACATAATAAATCGTTGTACGCCACAGAAAGCTTCCGGAGGAAGATCAGAAGTACTTAGCGAAGGAATTGATACCGTCATAACGGGAACAACAATGACTGATATTTCCAAGGCACGTGTTTTTTTCAGGAAAACATAACAAAGTTAAAACGAAAGCAAAAAGCTAATTCACTCACCTATCACACTGTCACATTGTGATGAAGTTGGAACAGTCTCCTGCCTTTCGATGTCTGCTACTACGCTCGAACTTCCCTTGAATGTGTCTGGAGTTGAAGAGGACACTTCAACACCCTTGGAATGATTTGTACGTTCTCTACTTCTCCGTTTTGAAGTACCTAAAATTAATATAAAAATAAATAATAATACTACCAAATAAATTATGTAGCTTGGTTCTAAAAGACCAAACCATACTACCAAATAAATTATGTAGCTTGGTTCTAAAAAACCAAACCAAACTTAAATTATTTCTGTCTCACGTTCCTATCCCGACAAGACTTAATAAAACACCAATTTGAACGTCGAAACGTTGCAGCAAATAAAATTAAAAAAAAAAGAATAGAAATAAAAAATAAATAGCTCACGCACTTACCCTTTGAACCATCCCTTCGTGATGATCTGGCTGAAGCAGTCTCCTTCCTTCGGATATCTGCTACTAAGCTTGAACTTCCCTTTAATGGTGTGTCTGTAGTTGATGAGGACACTTTAATGTTTTCGTTATCATCAGTATGTTGTTTACTTTTCGGTTCTGAAGTACCTAAAATTAATAAATGAATTATATAAATTCTGTGACTTGGTTTGTTTAGAACAAAGACAAAAAACTAACTTGTTTTGATTACGTAACTGAAACGAATCGCTGAATATCCGATTCCACTACCTAACAAACCCTTGAATTCTGATCCTACCACCAATTTTCAGTACGAAATCTTCAACTTTAAACCTTCACGGACCTAATGTGTGTGTTTCTCTCTCTTCTATTCAACTCCCAATTCCTGAAAATCTACAAACTCTTTCATTCTACTTCCTTCTTAAGTCCCACAAAAATCCTCTACGAACGGAAATTACTTTTTTAACCACCTCGAAGCACTGCGATAGACCTACATCCGAATAATACAGGCGGGCTAAGCCAAAGTTGTAAAAGAGCCATAAATAAATTTCAAAGCCCGAACCACATCAAAGGGACGTGAACCCGGAGTCAGGAGAACCGCAGCATTTGGACAAGTCCTCGAGTCTATGTTTCAGTATTTTTGCAGCCGTTCACGAGTAGCTGAACTATGACTTTAATGAGTGTACTGCACACTAGCAACTAAATCGGTGTACAGCCTTGGCAATCAGTATTTAATACAACACAATAACAACAGACTACAAATTTGATACATGGCTTGACATCTAGTTAATATTAGGTTTCTCTTTCTTCTTTTCATTGCTATCCTTCTTCTTTCTTTGTGACGATATTCTAAGTACGACTGAAACGTAAATGATTAGTGTTTACTGCTTAACTAAAGGAAGTTCACGGAGGTTATACACCTAAGTAAAAGTTACTTTCATTGATAGCCTTCTAGTGCATCATGCCCATTTAATGCTAAACATTACTGTAAGCTGTACATTACTTTTAAAACCATCTGAACTATTGGATTAAATTATGATTTCCTTTACCTGAAGAATACTCTTCGTCAAGAGCTAATATTTCACTGAGGAATTTTTTTGTTTTCTTTTCCTGTTTTATCATTTTGTCTATTCCTTCACATAGAGTAGCTTCTGATAACAGAATAGGTTCCACGTTCCGTGAATTCTGTAAAAAAGAAAAAATAATCAAGTACATACCAATATAAAGTTCTAACATATATTTTTGCCACATCGTCTCAGTTTCGTCTATTGCATTTTGCATCGCGATGAAGTTCGATTTCCCAGTTGCTGTAGTTAGAAAACATCTACAAACGACATACTCCTAATATTCATCATACAAACTTACATTTGTTAACAAACTTCAACACGCCAATAATGTTTCATAACGTTTGAAGTATTAAAATGAAAAAGGAAGGAAAAAAATTTATGAAGCATCTGCATACTGAGCAATATGTCAGTTTGGTGGCTGTTCCCGTGAGAATTTCTACTACGAGTCATTCCAGCTCAAGTCGCCAAAATTTCAAGAATCTTCCAATTCGACCATCTCAAATTTGAATGACTTTTTTCCCCCTCAAGTACTATGTTTCAAATGAAGAAGAAATGTAAGATATCTCTTTTGTATTCCTTTCCATTCCAGAGATATATGATGTTAAAGAAAGGTCGAAATCATGATATCTCCCATTCGCGAATGTACTTTAAAACCGCAGAGTTCCATAAATAAATGTATAATTTATGTTATTATTGTCCAAATGGTGTGAAATTTTGGCAGCATTACCTCAAAGACATACAGTTTCTTCCTACGATTTCAGAAAAAGTACTCTGTTGCTAGGTTTTATTACAGGGTTTGTTAAAGACACGAAAAACTAAAAAAATATTGTATCGTTTGTTGATGAAACATTAATTAGTTTAACAATGTTGGCAATTAATGACAGTAATAAAATTTTTACCTGTTCCATGAGAGTATGGTAGAGGTTCAATGACAAAAGTTTCAACTTTGTTCCACTATTCCTTCTTTATTTAAAAAATATATCTTTAAAATATTTTAAAATTTTGTGCACAATACTCCATAGTAGAACAACAATTAGTTTAGTGATGTTGATAAAAAACATTGTTGCTATGACATGAGGTAAGGGTAGAGATTCACTGCTAAAAGTTTCAATAAACTGAGAATGTTCTACTATTTAAAAGCTGATGAAAGAAATATATGTATATTTAAACATGATTTTGTTTTGTTTACTGATGGGTCACTCCATGCCAAATCAGAAAGGTGAAATGTCACCCATTGTTTCCGATTTTCATGAAATTTGGTATATTGATTCTTGGAAGAGTTCTTAGTATAAATTCAGACTTACAGGTTTCTAGGCCATGTATATCCGGGGTTACAGCGCTTCAAAGTTGGCATGTTTTGTTCTTAAATGTTGTCGCGACCGACACTTGAAGGAGACACACCCATTTGAATTTTATTTTTTGAGTCATACTTTATGGATTGTAAAGACAAAGTTAGATGTTTCTTACGTAAAATTCATCAGAGAATCCAAATTGGATAACAAAATTGTGGTAGAGCCAATAGTTTTTGAGATATTGCTTTATGATTGCGGGAAAAAAAAAGTTTCTGAAATGGTGTTCACCTTGCAATATAATACTGTGAATATCTCAAAAGGAACACTAGATACAGATATGATGAGAGTTACACCACTAGAAAGAAAAGAAAATTTCCTATAGAATGATGTAATAGATCTTATTCCATCAGTTAGATTCTGGAAAATATGACGACGTTACGCTTACCTGCTTTTTGACTATAACAGGAACAGATGAAACACGAAAGTATCAAAATCGGAAATAAACAGTTCGCCGCTTCCAAGTCTATAGCGAATGATAAATCATATGCAAACTGTTTTGAATCAACATGTTTCAGGAAGAAAGACGGCAATATCTTTACATTAACAGAGTATGAAGAGAAAATATTTTGAGAAAAGTAATTAAAACAAATGCATACCCAAAACTAAGATGCATTCAGAATTTTTCACTTAAACTTTACAACATTCAACACATACATACATATATATATATATATATATATAACCTTTATATATATATATATAAGGTAAATTTAAGACAAATGAAGGAGAAAAAAAGGATAATACTTACAGCTTACTTTCGTATTAGATCACACACATTCACATATACACATACATCCTAACCTGCAAGTTCTGTGATGCCTTTTATGTGAGGGAAACAAGTTGTGCTCTTAACATTCGAATTAATAACCATCGTCACTTCTGTACTATCAACAAACCGGATGCCCAGTTTCCTTGCACACCGAGTCCCACAATACCAATTTTGATCTATCTTTCCTGGTTGCCATAATCCACATTTTACCCCCTACGACCAGCACCTCAACACGCCGTCTGTGGGAGAATGCCTTTATTCACGGTTTGAGCGCGAAATAAAACCTGGCCTTAACCTTCAATAACTCTAAGCTCCCCTTGTCCTCTGCATTTTCAACGCATTTCCATCCACGATCCCACCTTGTACTTACACGCTATACAGTTATTATTATTTCAAGTTCCGGATATCTACGCGCTACAGCAATCAGTTGTTCTCCAGTTCTGATGTTTTGTCCGCTACGTGTCGCCACTGTCTCTTCAAACTTGTACTTTGTGAACACATGAACTTTGCTCTCTTCCTCTATACTTGAAAACGTGTAATACACGAAATATAGTGACTTCTTTATGTGAAAATGTGTGATCTAATACGAAACTAAGCTGTAAGTATTATCCTTTTCTCTCCTTCATTTGTCTTAAATTTACCTTAAATTGCCTTCCCGGCTTTCCTTTGTACTACTTATATATATATACATCCACAAGGTTCGGTGTTGACCCAGCATCGTGAGGACAATTGGGGAGCTGCTGTGAATAAAAGACAGTGGCGATCACAGTCAGAGTTTCGGCTCTCCTCTCCCAACCCGTCTGGTCAGCGTGGGAGCAGTAGACCAACTCCTCCCTTCGGGGAGAGGCCTCATCCACTAGTGGATTGAATTTATGATTTATTATTATTATTATTATATCCACAAGGACACTAAGGATGAATTTAAGACTGCTTGAATGAATAAATAAATAATAAAAACACTGCGTTCATAATTTAATCATCATAAACTGTTACCTATTCCTTAAGGCTATTTGGACAAGTTTTTTTCCTCCTATTTTGATGACATCCGAATGCTCCGAACTAAGGTTTTGGCTACATACCTGTGTGAATTATAAAAGACACCATCTAGTCTGGACAACCAGGAAAGATTTTTGAACCTAATACCTCATAATGGTATTGTTTTAGAGGTCTTCCGGACTCACCAGATATTATGTTCACTTTTTATTAATTCATAGTCCATCTACGATTTCTTTCCTAGTAACAATAATACAAGATTAAATTATTAATAAACACAGTTAGTTGTGTTTCCATGTTTATAAACAGTAAAATATGTTGAACTAATGGAACAGATGATACCAAAATCCTAGTGAACTAAAGTAAACACTTACCAGAATCTGGAGATTTGGTACGTACTTCTTTATGGAACTGCGAAAACAAAACAAAAAGTACTTGATTACATTTTAATCGTTATAGGACTGCAATATATAACGGCACTTCATTCATCATAACTCATAAGGTATGTTACCCAAATACCCATTTCGGTTTTAAGAGTTGTACTAGCAAGCTTAATGAGTAAAATTTACGAGTCTTACCACAAATGTACTTTCACCAATGCCTTTCTACACTGGAATAAGATACAGAATGCTTTCTCTTTCCTGAGATTTGTGTAGTCCTTTAATTTATTTACTTACTGTTCTAGTTTGTTTCAGATAAAGAAATGTAAGAATTAGAGGAAAACTATGTTTAAAATGTCATTGTTGCCAAATAAGAACTTGATTCCATGTTATAAATAATGTAAACCCTTTCATAGGCTACAGAGATAAACAAAAATTGTAAACATATATTTAGACTGTAGCCTCCGCGCAAAATAGATATTTTTACATGATTTGAGTTAATTTGCGTTAATAGACCGTATTTAGCATCTATGATTTAAAACTTTAACAAAAATAACGACCACTGGATCTAAATCACGAGCAATTCTCCAGCAAAGGAATGGAGATTGTAGCGAGAACGATCTCTAGTCTAGATAAGTTATTATTTCGTCATTAGAACTGAGAAAAACTCTAGAAAATATTCAGAAAAAATAGCCGACGTGAGCAGAGTTCGAGCCTCCTCAATGTAAATCCGATAAAAAATCAGCGACTTTGTTCCTTGGATGATAAAGTCATCTAATAACTTCCTATGTTTGGAGAGTACCCATGAAATTCAATGGCTTCTCTCTCCTCTTCCATTTCTACGGGTAATCAATCGACTACTTCATTTCTTTCATACGATTCGGACCGAACTGACTTTTTAAGAAACGATAACGAAGTGACTACAAACTGAGGTTCAAGTACCATTCCTCCGACCGCAAGTTTTGAAATGAAACTGGATTCCACCGTTCTCCCAACAATTTTACAATTGCCTCAAAATACTATTAGTTGTATTTCTAGATGAGTTATGCAAAATGCTAATTTCTTAATGATATAAAAAAACATATAAAACAAATCGAAGGATACTCTTTAAGTAAACTTCAGTGTTGCATCCTGACCCGAAAATGGCTGCTTATGAACAAGCATTGGACAGACACACAGGCTCAAACCTTGGTCACGCCAGCCATTCTTCTTGACGTCTTCCCTCAGTCACATACAGGAGTTCTCGAACTTTTTTTTTTTTGTCTATATGTGAATGCAGCCATGTCTCTGAATGCTGCCATCCTGAGAACTCAGCTGGAGCTTGTTTCAGTGGGAAGGACCATTATCTAAAACAAGGAAAGTTGAGGAAACTTTGAAGCTCAGGTATTCTAGCAACTATGGAACAAACGGTATTTCAAACCAATTTAGGAAATATATTTGTCCATCCAAGCTTCTATCTTTTAGTAGTAATTAATTGTCAAATTTGTTGTTCTAGTCCCGGTGAATTACCTGGATCTTTAACCTTTACCTATAACACACGAACCAATAAATCATGTTAATTCACAATACCATTAACGTAAACAGGATACGGCAGACACGCGACGACCCTCCCCGTAACTTCTTTCCAACCTTTGGTTCTGCCCTCTTCTCCCCTTTGGCATACCACTGAACCAACAATTCTTGCTCATCGCAGGCATTTCTACATCATAAACAAATTAATTTAGTGTAAATGGTCTTTTTCTAAAAGTTGCTAAACCGCAAAGCTGATAATCTAGAGATTGTTATGTTGTATTTGATGTCAAAAATTCGCTCTTCGAGTCAGCAAGTTCAATAACCGAAAATCTCCGATTTTGGTATTTCTGGAAAGCATGACCATGCGATGTGTCAGTTCTTGAACATCACTACTGCCATCTGTTGGCTGTTGAGGAAAACCAAGCCGCTAGCTTTAGAGCAACTCATAGAGGTCTCTATGATACTGTCTCTATGTATCAAATTATATTTTAGTTTTTTTTTTTTTTTATATTTTCTTCTTGAGATTTATTTATTGTAATTAAACAAGGTATTTAATAATGGTCAATGCATGGCCGGGTCTCCCCTTCGTCACCCCCTGTAGTAACGAGAGTACTTATTTTGATGTGTCTAGTATGTAAGTGTTTATGCTTATTTTTAGTAATAATATTGTCTTTATTATTTTAAGGAATTTATTTTTATTGTTTTGCGTTTCTCTATTTTTGGGACTTCATACTTCGTTCTTTTCGTCTCGTGTGAGTTTGGTTCGAGACTGTTTTTCCCGTGCTGTGTGCGCGTGACGTCATGTGTGTTTGTACCCAACCAAGAAGATGGCTAGTTAACATCTCCCAAAAATCGTCTTGCATCGCCGATCGAGAAATTCTACTAAATATGTAACCAACAAGGCAATAAGATGTGATTCGGGACATGGTGAGTTAGTTCCAGGTTATTTAGAATAAAAGATTAATGGAATAATTCATATTTTTGGACGAAAATTTGATTATCAGTGAACTGTCGCTGCGTGCTTCGTGCTACAGAGGGTAGCCATCTTGAAAATTTTCATAAACTAAATCTTTAATCTGGATTAATAGTGTAAATTTCAAGTGAAACGATTTAAATTCACGTCGACTTATAACTCTTCATAACCTATTATTTTTATCCGGAGAAAGAACTTTCAACATGCTTGCCTAAATTTTCTTTACCTTCTCCTCCTCCGTCAGTATATGAGCACGAACATTGTGGGCGAAATTTAGGTTTGATGACATTGAAATTTTGAATATTTAATTTTATAGTTAAGCACTGAAAATTTATACATCATGATCTCAGAAGTGAACTCAGCCCTTATTGAACAAATATTATGAACCTTAGGCTGTTAAGAGAGGGCGAAAATGTAGAAATTTCGGCGATGTAGACGTATAAAATCTCGATCCTTCATCCCCCTCCTAACCTACTTTCTGGAATTTTGTTTGATTCAAAAATGGAAGGGGGTGAAGGAATCGACAGTCTATACTTGTGTGTGTGTTTATGTGTTCATTAAGTTACAGGCCGGTAGAGCCATGTTAAACTATCTTTCGATTTAAGTAAAATCTGTAATAACTAATTTCTATTTTCGGGCCCAATATTCTAAATTCTAAACTTGAACAATACATGTTATGTGTTACGTGTTTTGTACTGTTTGAGGGTACCAATGAGCCTATTTTTCACTCGCATGAACTTTACTTTTGGTATTTTTTTTAACCCAAAATTCTGTGCGAGTGAAAAATAGGGGCATTTTGTCTGTACAGATCGCACCTGTGTAATTAATGTGATATTATAAATATATTCCATACTTTAATAACTGACTTCACTCTGGTTATAAAATTTTCTTTTCCAAAATTTTGATGTGATAAACTTCTAATAATTTAAGTATGGATACATTTTAATATAGTTGGTACGCTGTAAAGTGTTCGATGTTAGTTGAGGAAAACAGCTGTCTACTGTATTGAGAAGGTGTCAGCAAGATTTTGTTAATAAAATGTTAAGGTAATGTAAATTTTGACAGGAAAGTTTATAATAAAATAATAACAATTAAAATCAAGAACATGTTTAATTTCTTGAGAATAACGATTAGGCTATAAAAATATACGGTTATTTAAATTGGTTGAATTTCTTGCTTAATAGTACTGTTATTCTATGCTAAGTATTAGCGTGTTGCAATCCAACGTGAACCTTCCTAGTACAGGGGTGTGATCTAACCAAGGTGAGATTTCTGCTTGAGAGGATATGAGTTTCGTTTGCACTTTTTTTTCCATCAACCTATACTACATACAGTGGTACGGATGTAAATGTCCCTTGTACGTAACTTAATTAGATTAGGTTTGATGGTTATTATTTCCTATATTTTTTTTTCTCTCTTCTACTTTGTGCAACTGGTGTGTGTAAAGCGTAAATCTCAACTTGAGGGTCCTTGGCCTCAGTACTGGAAGACTGCAGTGCTTTTCAAGTGTTTATACTAAATGAACCCAATAATAGTGTGTATCAGCTACCATTGTTTAGTGCCATGGTGCCCTCTAGAATGCTGGCCCATTTGCTTAGTTTGGGTTCATTATGATGAAGTGTTTACGTTTAGTGTCATTTGTTTCTCTTCGGTGTTTGTGATCCTGTGATTGCATGTGCTTGTACCTAGCCGTCGATTTTGAGTTCAGCTCTTCGATTCTTTTGGTGCTGCTATGAAATTCCATTCCTGAACCTAGTGCTTAAGTTCCCTGGGGGATAGCCACCTACAACTTTATCAAATTTGTGTTCCTCCTGTCATCCCAATGAGTGTACATATGAGTGACTTCGTTAATATTTAATCATGTAGATGTATGCCAGCCTAGTGATTTCTGTGTAACCGCTTCAATGTTGAGTGAATAAATATATTAATTTAGCAAGGTCAGGTGACTTGCTGTAAGACTTTGAGACAGGAGCAGAGTACTCCTGTATTTACAGAGTGCTGGTTATGGCATTATTTGGAGTCAGTGGGGATATAGGCGGGGACACTGTTTGTGGGAGGTGTAGATGGCTGGACCCCGGTGAATCTTTCTGCGTTGAGGTACAGGTATGGGAGGGAGGTAGGATGAGTGATGATGTATGGAAGTGGCTTACGCCCGCTCGCTGGGGGCGCCCTGTGGTAACCTGCATGCCTTATCTTAGCCCTGCCACAGGGGTTGTGGAAGTCTATGTTTGATTAAGCCTCGTTCCAGTTTGGGCGAATCTTCCACGTAAAGCGTGACCCGGATCTTGTGATGGTAATTTGTTTATAGGCAAGATAGCCAAATCTGGCAATGGTCATTCTGTCACGCTACAACCAGATTCTGATTGTGAACCAATCCTTTGACTGAGGTTTTCCTGTCATACGGGGAAATGTTGGGATGCTACCATCAATTAAGGTCAGTTACTCAGCTTTAACCATCAGCCACAGATAAGACAAAATTGATTGTATGAGCGGTACAAGCACTACAGCTTTCGTTTGTCCGGATTTTGAAGCGATGAATTACACGTTTCACAACTGAAATGTCCCAGTTAGGTGCATGTCTAAAACACACACAACGATTAGGTTCAACACTTACAGAAGACAGAATAGTGAAAACTGAATTGCCGTTCACGCGCCATACAACCTGTATACTATTTTCTGTCCAACATATTTACTGATCATATTTACCTGACAACTTCACTGAAATGATACCAAGGAAATTGGTTTGCGTCCAGATACAATTTCACTATATTAAACTTCTGAATATGTTTCAACTCAGTAGGGTCTCGGATCTGAAAAAATGTAAAGAACAATGTGAAGAGGAGCTATTCATCATCTTACCTTGAACTTTCCAGCAAGACCTCCCAAAGCAAAGTATACTCACTTTAATAGTTGCTACAATTAATTTCGCGACGGAACTTGTTCCCACCATCAGGTAGATATGAAGAAAAGGGAAGAACTAGGTAAAAAGGAAGCGAACAATAAATTCTTGTCACCTTAAAATAATAACATATTATATTAACCTGAGTGTATGAAAGAATGCTAAGAATGCTCACGAGTACCGGTACCATCATTTGCTAAGGCTGGATTGCCCCCATCTACTACACATGATGCGAAACAATTCCGTTGCAAAATTAATTGTAGCAAATATAGTAGTGAGTATATTTTGCTTCGGGAGGACTTGCTGGAAGTTTCACGGCAAGATTACAAAGTAATTTGTTCAACAACTATATAATGGTTCTATGATTATGTTACTAATATTTAACACTAGCTAAAGTGCCCGTCCGTTGGTGCGGGGTGAGTAAAATACGTTGGAAACATTAATAGTCGTATTACTACTGCTCACAAATACTACTACAACTACCACTGCAACTATTACTACTACTACTGCTACAGCAGCAACTACTACTGCTACAACTAAATACTATCTCTATTATTAGTAGTAGTATTAGTTTTCCATACCTTACGTATTTTCATACATAAAATTTAAGATACAACAATCAGTTAATCTAAATTTGAATAAAAATCTTTATTAATTTCATTGTTGTTTTAGATTAAATCTTTAACAATTTATTTTTTCATTGTTATCAATAATGTATCATTGTTATAATTTACTATTTTTTAATTATTTGTTCCTATGGTCACTTCCGGTGAATTAAAATGTTCCTATACTCTTTTCTAGGACACGAGAAACACGTATGCAAAATTTGGTGGAAATCGATGCATGCATGTAGATTTGTATAGAGCACAAACATACATACATTCACTCTTATTTATATATATTAAAAGTTTGAAAGCCATTCGCCGTTAACTACTGACACAAAAGCACGTAAAAGTTTACAAAAATAAACGAACATTTAACATTCATGCCTATCAAGTTACACTATTAACCTATCTGGTAAATCTACTTACCGCGTTTACCTGCTTGGATGGTTGCAACATATAATACGCGACTACTATGCATATATTTCTCTTGAAAATAATTTCCTTCTTTCTACACATATAGGACATTTAAAAAGTGGTCATAAATTAAAGGATGAATTCCTCAGCACGGTATTATATCAAAGTTGTATCCATGCATTGATTTGAGCGAGGGAGTGCAGCACAGAAGGGACTGTCCACATAAGGATTTTATTGTCAAGCTTTTTTTTTTTTAATTTATTTGTCCTTCCGGCATCTCAGCTTCAGCCAGGATAGGGTGTGGAAAAGGATGTTGGCAGAGTGTTGGCAGATAGTCAGCCAGGGTCTAGTTGGTAGGTACAATCCCGGTATTTGCCTGGTATGACTGAGGAAAAACCCTGGGGAAACCTGTCACGATGGGCGGTCACTGAGGTCAAATACTTGACACTGCGCAGAAGACAAGCATAGAAATCATTTCTAAGCTGCATTCCTCTATCAACCCATTCTTTAATCTTAATTCATGCAGTTCAAAAAAAAAGTACTGGTCAAGTCATAGATTTTGGTAATTAATTTTCTACAAGCTATTTATGGAAATTTAAGAGACTCGTATATTTTAATTTCCCGAGAAAAAAAAAGAAAAAGAAAAAATACCGAGATATTCCTTCTTAAATTTCATTGTTGATACTTACTAAAGCTGAAAACGTGGTATGCTGTACTACTTTTGAAAAACCATATCTAAGTAACTAATTAACCTAAAGAATTAATTCTTTTTTAATGATAGATATTTGTGTGTAGTTTGTGATGTCAAAAGATTACTCCCATGCCATTTGTACAAGGTGTGCTGAAATCGTGACAACTTTGAAGAAAGTGTAGGAATTCCAAACATTTAAGTTTTTTTCTCTTTGTCTTCAGTAACAAAGTATGTATTTAAAACGTGTTTTAAGACTTTCACAACGCATGTCTGTCATTTTATCCGAAAAAGAGTTTTATCAGCTTGTTTACAACTTTGAGTAACAACTTCTAGGAACTTTATCACAAAAATACCTTAAGGAAATTGTGACTGTTACTTTCACTGTAACAACAACGGAAAGTTGGCTGTTCTTGAAATCTTGAAAAATCAAGTTTATTTTTTTATTTTATTTTATTTATTTTTTTAGAAAATTGCGTCCAAATATAGATGATGTTTCGACATAACCAAATTTTGAAGGAAACATTTAACCATAAAATCTAAACCAATGACTGGTCCAAATAAAGCTTGGTCAACTTTTAGAACACACAAGTGTCTCAACTTTACTTTAAAATCATTTTTTAAAGAAAATTTCTGTACCCTATACAAACGATAATGGATGAATCTTTTTGATTGTTTCTATTGTTTTCTCTGTTAATTAAAGCCTTAATCTTATTCGTGATTTTATACACAAAACACAAGATATCAAAGAAAAGATTATTTTAATTATTATACTGGCAGTAGCTAAACTAAAGCCCAAATCATTTCAATTTCAGCTCTGATCTCTATAGACCAATTCCATTATTTATCTTAAGCACATTTAATCTTAGGTTTCCAAATACCATCAAATTGCATATATTACAATCAATATGTCATAAACAATTCTTACCATATCTATCATTTCCAGTTCCGTCATTTCTCGCAATACATCTAAGAACTGTCCCAGAATTTCTCGTAACTCAAATTATAACCTTATTTATTGACATCTTCAGTTAGAAGTCTTCTTGTCATAAATCTTCCATTTTACAGTAGGAAATAATTTCAACCACCTTTTTAAATAAAAAACAACAGTAAATCGTATCTTCAATAAACAAGGCTAAACTTATTCTCTTTGTTTTATAAAGTATTCTGATTGTAATTCTTTACTTTTATTATTTGATTTTTACCATCTATCACTTTTGACATCACAACCCAAACACAAATATCTATCATATTAAAAAAAAGCATGATTTCTTTACGTTAATTAGGTGCTAAGATATAATTTGTCAAAAGTAGTAAATCATACTATGTTTTGAGCTTCAATAATTATCAACAATGGAATTTAAGAAGGAATATCTCAGTAGCCCCCCCACCCTCAAAAAAATAAACAAATACGGGTCGCTATTCCCATTACTGTTCCTTTTTGACTCTGCATTGCAATCTTTACAGACTGAAGTGACCAGAAAGATCTAAACACTGGAAGAAAATAAATGTTTTAACAATTTACGAGAAAAAACTTACAGAGTAGTGCTACTTACATAATTTTCTGACAGATCCAATTCTAAAATATTGCAAAGCGGAGAGTACTCTGTCACTCTAGCAAAAAATGCTAAACTTTTTATTCTATTTCTTCTCAAGATCAATCGTCGAATTAAAATATTTGGCATGTTATAACGAATTACTTCATCAATTGATCCAAACACATCAGGTTCCGAAATTAAGAGGGCTATTCTCAGACCTCTCAACGCTGAAAATGAAAAGAAATAAAAATAAAATAAAATCAATTCCATATAAATAAGTATTCACAAACACATGCAGGCAATATTTAAACCTTCAGGGCCTGATAGCTTTTCTAGATAAATATGAAAAAAGTTCCAACAGAAACTGAATAAACTTTCTGGTCTCCCAGCCGTGACAATTAGTTTCTAATTACCGATGTTTCAAACACTGAAATCTCCGGGCCTATCTTAAGGGTTCTCCGTGTAGTTGAGTCATCTATAATTATTTACACAACTGTATTTTGCAGCTGCTGGTCTCTCATTGGCTATTCAAACGATCTAACCAGATTCACTATTGGTAAACTGTTTTCAGTTGGTAAATTCGATCCGCCTTTTCTGCTTAGTAGGGTGTATGCATAAAATATCTACCTTTTTTAAATTCTTTCCCTAGAAGAGAATAGTACCTTATTCATTAGCATAACATTTATAGTATCTTAGTCCGTATCATACCTAATAACGGTCTCTGACAACAGTTTTCACCACCCTTAATATGTGGAAGTTTTATTCGTTGTACTAACCGCCTGGGTTCAGGTATTTTATATTATCGATTAGGTTTTTTTTTTCCTTTCTCTATCAAAAACATAATCTTCGTGCTTTCCTCTCTCCTTTTTTCACCGTCTTTCTAAGTCATTTTACGTAGATGTTCAACTAGTAACGATGTGTCTCTGCAACGCCATAAGCAGAGTACGAATAGGTAATAATATGTCATATAGTTTCGAGATACGCAACGGATTGAAACAAGGTGATGCCTTGTCACCATTACTGTTTAACTTTGCGTTAGAATATGCGATTCAGAAAATAAAAGAGGACAAAAAGGACTAACATTGAATAGTTTCAATCAACTGTTCGAATACGCGGATGATGTATATTTAATAGGGGACGATAATTATAGATGCCCTACAATGTAACACCGTTGTCTTAGTAGAAGCGGGCGATGAGACAGGTCTACAGGTAAACATAGAAAAAACAAAATACATGATAACAAGCTGAAACAGTGGGAATGAAGGGAATAGATACATAACAATTAAAAATGAAAATATAGAGAAAGTAAACAAATTTAAATACTTGGGAGCATACATAACAAGCAAAAACGAGGTCGCGGAAGAAATAAAACGTCGTTTAGTATCGGGAAACGCATGTTCCTATTCAGTCCAAAAACTTCTAACATCGCGAT
>JAGDQP010037294.1:0-18685 GCA_022664845.1 Lepisma saccharinum | reverse complement strand
ATTAGTTTCTTGGAGTATTAAGATCTATAACAGACAAAGACTTCTATGGTAATGAATTATATATTGTGGAATACAAATATTAAAAATGTTTGTTGAAGAAGAAAAAACTTGAATTTAGATACAAATGTGCATTAAGATTTTAATGTCAGTGGTTTTCAAATTTATCCTGTAATTTTCAAATATTTCTGAATGTACTTTAAATACCAAGAGAAATATAGGTAATGAAAATCAACTTATGATCTATCTCAGTTAATATGGCCAGCAAAACCTAAACAATCTATAAAAATATGAGCTATCACTCTAGATCTGGTGAATAAATGTATGAGTTATCACTAGATCTGGTGAATAAATGTATGAGTTATCACTAGATCTGGTGAATAAATTTACGAGTTATCACTAGATCTGGTGAATAAATTTGAGTTATCACTAGATCTGGTGAATAAATTTATGAGTTATTACTAAATATGGTGAATAAATTTGAGTTATCACTAGATATGGTGAACAAATTTATGACTTGTCACTATATATGGTGAATAAATTTATGAGTTATCACTAGATCTGGTGAAAAAATTATGAGTTATCACTACAGATGGTGAATAAATTTATGACTTATCACTAGATATGGTGAAAAGAATTCCCAACTAAAAACAACAAAATTAAAATATGGAAGCATCCGAATTTAGAGAAAGCATTTAAAAAGCAAAAACAAAAAACAATGAACAAATCAGCTACAAGAATGAGGAATGTATTTTCCTAAAAGAAAAGAAAAGAATGAAATGTAAGAAGTACAAGCTTGAAGAAATCAAGTAGTAGAACCGACTACAGAGATGTTTAAATTCAACTGCATCCTCTAGCCGCGAGCAAGTAACTCCACATACTAAAATTACACATTCCCTTCTAAGAGGAATTTTCTGGAATCCCATAGAATTGATTATATCTGAACGTTTGAGGAAATACACCGATTTAATTTAGACAGCCTGTCAAACAAATATTCTGGTCCTATTTTCATGCTTTTTTATAAGAGAAACAGAGTGAAGTTTACAATTGTGATTTATCATTATACACTGACAGAACATTTTGCAGTTACAATACGTATTATGTCATTATATCACATGTACTTATTATACCTATAATATAAGCTCAAACCTCATGCAACAATAAATTCTAAATAAGAATTAACTTCTAACATACCATCACTTTTAAGAGTTTCATTCATTTTGAAAGTATCTATTTCTAGAGGGGATTTTGTCCTATGAGCGTCATTTGTCGTGGGGATTATGTCCTATGAATGCACTGTCAAGGGGGATTTTGTCCTATGAGGGTCATTTGTCGAGGGAATTTTGTCCTACGAATGCACTGTCAAGGGGGATTTTGTCCTATGAGCGTCATTTGTCGGGGGGATTTTGTCCTACGAATGCACTGTCAAGGGGGATTTTGTTCTATGAGCGTCATTTGTCGGGGGAATTTTGTCCTACGAATACACTGTCAAGGTTGATTTCGTCCGGGAATCTTATGTGTGTGTGTGTGAGAGGGAGGGGGGGGAGAAGTTAGTCCATTAACAGTGAGAGAATATTCTCTGATCTGCACCGTAAAGATTTTTTTTCATAATCGATTAACCGAGCGACGTGGCTCAGTGATAGAGCGTTGGCTTAGGATTCGGGAGGGCCTGGGATCGATCTCAGCGGCCGAGTATCCTGACTGAGGCTTTTCCAGGCTTTTTCCTTAGTCATACAAATTCTGGGTTGGTACGGTACCAACAAAAATAGGCCCTGGCCGTCTACCTTCTAATATCCTCTCCCGGTCTGAGCCTCAAATGCCTAAAGGTCTTAAAAAGTACATAACCGATTGATTAGTCGACTTCAGATTAAAACGGAAAAGATAAACAAATCACTTTTCTTCTTTCTTTCTTTCATTCTTTTTTCTTTCATTCATGCATTTCTTCTTTCTTTTTTCTGTCTCACTCTTTGTCTCTCTCTTCGCGTGCTCTCTTGGTTTCATTTACAGAAAAAAAGTAACTATTTGTCCTATGCCTTCTCAGTCTGTACTGTCCACATACAGTTAAACTTATAAAGAAATGTTCAAATACTGACTTTGTAACTGGTTACCATAGCCACTGAAAAGAGGGAGAAATTTTCAAACAGAGACAGCAACTATTAAATTGAATTCTCGTTTGAATGAACTGAAACGAATTAAAACTCCCTCAAAACTTAAATTGGAAGTCGACAAATTTAATTGAAATACATTTCCCCTTCTCCTTAATGAATTAAATCTATCTTCCCTTGTAATGTTATGTTCCGAAAAGATTAAGAAGAATCAGGAATGAAACAAAGATGAAGAGAGAAGAAGAAGAAAGAGTGGGGAGGAGATAGATAAACATCTGTAATATAAAGTTGGATACCCTTGATTGACTTATTAACCTACTGAATCGAACATCCGCACAATTTGTAAAGATTCGCAGAAAGAAAAAAAAATCCCATTGTGTGAAAGTCAAGAAAAATGTAGCTGCGGGAGGAGGTGAAGGAAAGTCAAATCTTGCTCATTCTGATCTATCAAGTTTCATCTGGTTTTCCTCAGTCACATCAGACAAATCCTTGGAAACTGACTTGAATTAAGCCCAGCGTCGCTGCCTTCCCCGGTCTTTTCCACGAATAGAGTGAGAAAGTAATCCACAAATATGGCTATATACCAATAAAAAAAAATGGTTGTGTCAGCGCTTAATATTAACGAAATCAAAATTATAAGTACACAGTAATTCATGAAAATTAACTACTCTATACATTACTCTAACGACTAGAAAAGCTCATAACAATCATTTTTTTTTGTTTTTTTTTTGTATGTGTAGGCCATAAACAGATTTATTGCTGATAACAGAGCTGAAACCATGTCACTTTGGCTGACTCAATCTGACCCGGACATAGATGATCTGATTGACCCGGTGCAAAATCTGACCCGACCTTAACCGGAGTTAACCCGACTATTCCAGTCTTAACCCAAATGACCCAAATGTGATTCGGCAATCCGATTGATCGAATATAAGCGCCTCAGACCAGACGACTACCTCGATCGGTGGTTAATTGCACACCCCTTTCCGGGAATATGAGACTATTTCCATGTTAGCTTTACAACTTCTAAAATACTTTCCAAAAAAAAAAGTGTAAAGATAAACAAAAAGAAATATACAAAAAACAACACCTTTTTACTGATTGCAACAGAGAGAAAAAATCTTATCTGTTGGACCCACGTAATTTTTTTTCTTACTTCTTTTAAACTCCAAAAAATTTGAGATGCAAAAAAAGAGGGGAGTTGTTTGTTTCGTGTTATCTCCCAAGTCTCTTGGCCTCATCTGCATTAGAACCTAAAAGAAGCGTCTCAGTGTATCTTGATTGTAATGGATAAAGAAAAAGTAGAAGAAAAAAATGTGAAAAGGAAGGAATAGAGACAATGTGGGCAAAAAAGGACGGTGGGGTAAAAAAAAAATTAAAGAAGAGATACTCTTAAAATAAAGTCTCCTCAGAAGAAGAGCGAACGAGCTAAGTTACATTATTGATAAACACGTCCTTTTTCACCCCCCTTGCCTTCCTTTGTTAACTTTAGAATTTCCTTAGTGTTGAAAGCAAAAAGAAACAAAGTGAAACAAGAAGACAGAAAAGCGCCTTAAAAGTAAAAGACGGTCTAATGCATGTTTGTTTACGAATATTTTTTTATAAAACAAAGTGAAGAAACAAACTAATAACTCTCCTTACTTTGGCCCCACCCTCCACCCCCAGTACACCCCGAAAAAAGAAGAAATATCTTTGGGTAGCGAAACACTTTTGTTTTAGCAAAGACTTTCTTGATCTTTTTTTTTTTTAATAATTCTTTTTTGCTTTAAAGTTGTCTAGAAATTTCCTTTTGATGTTCCGAAATTGCAAAAGTGAAAGTTAAAGAAACACACAGCGTTAAAAAATATTGTATAGTCATGTTATGCAATCTATTTAGGTATCTATGTTGTATAAAGCGTCGTCGGATGTTATCCTATTGATCTTGGAGAAGGGCTGGAATTTTAATATCACGGCCAAACGAGGAACACACACACAAAATAAAAAAAAAAAGACTAAAAAATAAAAACGAAGCGAGGTGCGAGCTTTAAAAGAGAAGTTATGGATAAACTTTAATACCCTACTTTTACGGGGCACTGTGTGGGTATATATATTACAGAGCTTAGAGAATATTACCAAAGGCGGAAAGAACCAAATATTTGCATATTTTCTCTTTTAATATTATCGTAGAATAACTATCGTTCCTTAACATTTTAGAATTACGCAGAAAACATGCACTAGTATCCACTTTGTCTCATAAGATGGCAGCACAAAAATTATATGGATATTAGTGCAGTTCGTGTGCTGCCATCTTTTGATGCAGTAAGGGAACCAAGAGATCAAAGTCAGGTATGCCTTCTGAAATAATAGTTCTATGAAAAGTTAAAAATTGCCAAAGACGTAAATTATGGAGCAATCTTCTCTTGTGGACATACTGGGAATGAAAACTGGGATAAAGAAACAAAAATAAAACTCCTTAAACAAAATACTCCATCTTACGGAGAAACTATAGAACACATGAGACTGACAGTCGGCGAGTACTTAATTGAAACTTGTTCCATATTTCACAATGTTGATCTCAAGATACCCTTTACTACTAGACCACAAGGGCTCAAATTTTGGGTGCGCAGAGGAGGGTTGGCTAATAAAATATGAAAGAAAGAAAGAAAAACAGAAGAGGTTAATAACTGCATGTATTTGAGGTAAAACACCAGGCTATTCGAAAATATGAAGCTATGATATCTGGCCCCGTTTAAACCGAGATTCCAGAAAATCTTCCCTCATTCGAGTACTAGATACAACATCATCCTTTACATAACAAAATTTAAATTACATTACAACGAAAGAAACATGAAAAATAATAGGTGGAAGTACGAAACACACCTCACAATGAGTTTGATCTTTGAAAACTACTGGATCTCCATGGTTAACCTATTATTATGTACTGTTCATTTTCTCTTCATACTGTTGCCCACGACACAAGATTCAGGCTGTCTTGTCTCCAAAAATGTATGTTTACAAAGTGTCTCGTCTCGAAAAGATGTACCAAGCGACCGTGGCTCAGAGGTAGAGCGTTCGCTTAGCATTCGGGAGTTGTGGGTTCAAACCCAGTGGCTGACTGAGGTTTTTCCAGTTTTTTTCTGTCACACCAGGCAAATGCTGGGATGGTACCTTCAATTTAGGCCCTGGACGACGCCTTCTCGCATTCTTTCCTTACTCAATCCCGGCCTAAGACTTAGATACCTAAAGACCATAAATAAAAATTCAATTCATATCGAAAATATGTACATTACGAGAAAGTTTTGTCTCGTCTCGTTTTCCTTAGACATTTCTCTGTCTCATGGGGAACACTCTTTCTCTATATTTCAACTGTTTTACAAGAGATAAAAAATGAACCGTTTATGAAAACTCAGAACTGTGAAAAGGTATTGTCTCTAGCCTCTTCCAGAAGAGAAAGTGTCTCAACAAAGTTTAAATGTTAGCTATGGAGGTTTCCATCATTGAGGTGGAGGAAACTAAGAGAAGCAGAGATGACGGAATAAGAGAACGTTTGTTACTGAGAATAATCCATGGGATGCTAGAAGACGACAGGTGGTTCTCCAACTCACCACACAACCACTAACATCACTTTGCCATTTCGCTTTTCCCCCCCTTTCCTCAGCATAAAGCTCCACGGGAGGTTGCAGTCACTGAGAAAGGATGGAGGTGTTGAAAGTGTCAGTGCCACCCCACTCATGTGAAAGTGATGCCGCCATCACCTCTAACATAGAAAGGGGAGAATACTGAGTAACCAATAGGCAAAAGCTACACTATTGTAACAAAACCATGTCTGAGAAAACTATAATACTCGGTTGTAGATTAAAAGAACTATATCATAATTCAGAGATGAGAACATGCAATGATGCTTCTGTTGTATCTTCATACTTTTGAGTTTCTTTATTATTATTATTATTATTATTATTATTATTATTATTATTATTATTATTATTATTATTATTATTATTATTATTATTATTATTATTATTATTAGTGAATGTACTGCAAATAGAAAACACAATTCTTATACGTTTGAAAATGATCTTCAGTTCAAATGAAATTATTTAACTTATGTTCAATTGTTGTACATTGTTCACTTCGGTTCCCAACATGAACAATTTCGGCCCCCTTCCTTACTCAAGTTAAATTGTAACAATAAACATTTGTTTAGTAATTTCATGAACTAACTCTATTCGTTTATGGAACTCGCAAGTTCATCGCAGCAGTAATAGGCGTCCGCCATTGCTTTCTGACTGAGCAAGATCAAATCAGTTTTCTTGACAAATCCCTATTTGTACAAGAACCCTTCTAATATTATCCTCCGAACGACGTCTTGGTCTTCTCAACCACGATGGGATATAAGCTTTGATTTTCCCCATCCGAGCTACATGCCTGCACATCTTAGCCGTTATGATTTCAACATTTTAAAAATTTAATATTCCAAATTACTCCCGTTTCGAGCTCTCTATCTGCACGAAACTTGGTGCTTGGCTACTGGGACAGGTCATGGAGGTAATACTAGGGTGGATCAACAAGTAACGCACAACAATAGATAACGTACTAAGGCGCATCTCTACACTATTTTTTCAACATAGTCAACAAGTCTTGTAACACAATTCTCCCATCGTGGCACAAGCTTACAAATATCGTGTGCAGAGAAGTCCGTCTTTTGTGACTAGAACCACCTGCAGGCAGCCGATTTCACCTCGGCATCGGAAGTTAAATGTTCGCCGGCCAAGAATTTCTTCATTGGGCCGAAAAGATTATAATCGGACGATGCCAGATCCGGACTATAAGGCGGATCCTGGAGCACCTCCCACTCAAATTTCTCGAGTTGCGCACGAACGGGAGCAGCCACATGGGGATGTCCATTGTCATGATGGAGTTTGACATTTCCAGCATTAGGGCGTTGGTCACGAAGAGCACGGTACAACTTGACCAATGTTTTCGTATACGATACAGCATTTACAGTGGCCCCGCGTTCAAAATATTCCACTAGTACAACCCCCTTGCATGTCCCAGAACACAGTCACGAGGACTTTCTTCACATATTGAGTCACCTTGAATTTCTTCTTTGCTGTGGAATTGGGTTGTTGCCATTTCATCGATGACTTCTTACTTTCAGGCTTGTAGTGGTACGCTCATGACTCATCAGTCATCACCTTTAACGATACCTTCGAGAAAAGGTTCTCCCTGTGCAGCGTACCGTGCCAGTGATCCAGGCATGTTATCATTCCCTGCGCCTTATGCACGTCTGTGAGGTCTTTGTCACCCATCGAGCACTCACCTTACGAAAGTTCAGTTGGTCATGAAGCACGTGTTGAACATGTTCGTCAATGTGCGAAGTTAGAGTCTCCGGTCGGAACGAATCGCCTCGTCAATGGACATGACATTCTGTTCGTTGGATGCCGTTACAGGACGTCCGGCACGTGACTACATTTGCTACTCATACAGGCAGTAGTGGGTAATTCAATAATAAAATTGTAGACATACTGCAGAATATTCACGAGAAAAATGTACAAAATTTTATGTTTTCAATTTTGAAAGAGACATTTGTTTTCATGATGTACCTGATAGCGATTTCCTGAGCATTCGTTCGTGAACAGTTAACACAAAATATATTAAAGTTAGGGTCACAAATGATCTCAACGTGTAATATACAAGATGTTCAAAAGAAAAAAAGAAAAAAACAGACGTATTTAGATAACTTCTAGCGTCACCGTCAAGTTTCGATTCTTGTTAAAGATATTTTCATATGATTGTTATCGGGTTTGGAGATAGACCACCAAGTCAACACTACAACGCAAGTAATTATAATGGTATGCCATTTTAAATACTAACAGGTTGATACACTGAAGTGTCAAAAGTCATGGGATAGCGGGAGAAAACTAGTTGACTGCGCGGTAACATCTCAGTAAAAAGGTCGAGAGCAGTTGTAGTGTAGCCAGTTGGATTGTTGTGAGTGCAGTGAAACGTCATGTACCGTGGCGATGGCAACCTGACGGGAATTATCGACGTTTGAGCGCGGAATGATAGTTGGTGCTAGACGAATGGTGCATCCTATTTCGGAAGTTGTCCGGACATTGAACTTTACTTGCTCCACTGTCTCCAGGGTGGACTGTGAGTACTGCATTAGAAGCATTACGACCCATCAGGGACAAAGCAATGGCCTCCCACGGGTGCTGAATGACAGTGCGTGATCTGACAGCAGGTATCAATGCAGGATGTACCAGTAGGAACGTGTCTCAGAGGCTAGAGCAGCTCAACTTGGTCTCCATTGCGTATCATAGCCGAAGATCGAGACGTGTGCCGCTTCTAATCGCTGCGCATCGGCGACTGCGGCGACTCACACGGGCTCGGGAACAAGTGGATTGAGACTTAGAGGATTGGCTACGTGTAGCGTCGTCAGATGAGTTTTGTTTCCAATTGGTACGCGCGGATGGTAGGGTCCGGATGTGGAGCAGACCCCATGAGTCCATAGACTCAAGTAGTCAACAAGGCAGTGTGCAAGCTCGTGGTGGCTGCGTGATAGTGTGGGGTGTGTTCACCTGGCATGGATTGGGTCGTGTGGTCTGCTTGAACCGGACATTGATCTTTCAGCGCTATGTTCAGCTGCTCATTGACCATCTCCAGCCCCTTATGAACTTCGCGTACCCTGACAATGGGCCATGTCACCGGACCGCAGTGGTGCGTGACTGGTTTGAGAAACATTCTGGAAACTTCCAATCCATGATTTTGCCCCCTAGATCGCCGGATATTTACCCTATCGAGCACATGTGGCATATCATAAAACAGACTACTCGTGCCCACGATCATCCACCTGCAACAACCACCGAATTGTGGACGGCAAGGGAGACTGCATAACTGCACATACCTGCAACAGACTACCAGCGACTTATCGCGTCCCTCCCACATCGAGTTGCTGCACTTCGCCGTGCTCGAGGGCGTACCACGTCTTATTAAGCAGGTATCATATGAGTTTTGGCACTTCAGTGTACGTGTACATGGCTTTATTACTTGACGAAATAGAGCACTGCAGTAATACGAGGTGACAGAGAAGCTATGACTGGTTACCATAACAGAACGCGGAAGCGCGATTCATAATTTCAGGACTTAGTAATACAGCCACGGACAATTGGACACATATCAATCTATCAATCTTTGTGAATCTTTGAATTCTAGGGTTGACTTGTTTGTGTACATCTCATAACTCGATAATAACCAAATGAAAATAGGTATCCTTATTGGAACACACAGTATCTCACAAAAAGAAATCACCTAGTATTTCTCGAGGTTATGTCAAAGAAAGTGTTCAAGATGTGAAGAATATGGGGTTCAAATAGGGATCGAAAAATTATAAAATTATTAAACATTGACTCTGGTGAGGTGTTCGAATAGTGAATGAAAAATTATTTAAAAATAGTTGAATCATTTGAGGTGTTCGAATAATGGTCGAAAAAGTATTAAAATATTATTAAAAAGTTGATTGTTTTGATCTGTTCGAATAGTGATTGAAATAGTATTTTTACAAAGTATCAAAAGTTGACTCATTTAAGTCGTGCAAAGAATTTTTTTTTTCAAACGTACAACAAATAAGCTTATTTCTATTTCTTTTATTATTGTTATTAATATGATTCTTCTAGTACATCTTCTCTTCGTTGCACGTAGGAAAATATTCAGAATTTTATTCACTTTGCAATGACATTTGTTGCTTCTGTTTCATGCCCGTGGCGAGATGGAGAGGAAAATAGAAAGAGACAAGAAGAAAGAACTCACGGAGGAAGAAACAGGTAACAGCGGCTCGGAGAACACAAATGATGAATCACCGCTTAGTCTCTAAGATTCATCGCCAAAAGGTTTAGCTGCTCCTCCTAAACAGAGCAGCGTGTCGTGTCCTGTTATTCTCGAAGCTGATGGATTGCCCTTCCTGTTGCAGGAGGAACAAAGGTGGTAACTGCATTGCTTTTTTCCCGTGAGTTGCTAAATGAGAGTCGACTATTATATGTTCCTCTAAAGTGTATATACTCCCATGTTTTCCGCTCTGCAGATAAAACAGCTACAGAGAGAGAGAGAGAGAGAGAGAGAGATGTTGCAGCTAAAAAGATCAAGTTAGAGTACATTCTTCACTTGGACTGAATAAGGTCAAAGGTCAGGAAGGAATTGCTTGTATCGATCGATCTGTTATTCCTGTTTCATCTATTTTTCTCTTACCTTCTTCTGTTCTTTTTATTCTTTACTTTATCCTCTCGTCCTACGCACAACTGTTTTCCAGAACTTTGCACAGAAAATTCCCCTGGGAGTTTCTAGGGTTTGTTCCAGGTAATTCCTAACAGTTACTAATAATACCTAAAATATTAACTGTAAGTTATTTCGTCTTTTCTTCCTTCCTTCTGTCTCCCAAGGCTGTGTAAAAGAGTACTTCTGACGGCAGCACAATTTTTTCTTTAACAAGATAACCAAAAAAGTTCTTGCCGGTTTTGATAGTCAAAAACCGAAAGGTATACAGAAGATGTAAATTATTGTTAATCCTCAAAGTAATCCCCATCGGCGTCCAGAACCTGTTGCTAATGTTCCTGGAGTTGAACAATTCCTTGGTGATAAATCTTTGGGGTATTGGACGCAAAGAAGGCCGTGAGTACTTGCCGCAAGTCTTCCTCATTAGCCAAGTTTCCCACAAATCTGGTTGTCCAGGGAATGGAAAAATGTGATAATCTGTTGGCGCAAGGTACGGGAAGTACAGTGGATGGCACAGTCTCTCCCAGCCAAGTCGCGGTATCCCTGACAATGAACGTACTCCCTTCCGATTCATCAATGCTGATTCCTTCTGCTGCAATGCCTGTTGCATATGTTTCAATTGCTACTAAAACAAGTCCGCAGTGACGATTTGATCCGGTGGTAGCAGCTCGTAGTGCGCCAATTGGCGACTAGTCTACCGGATACAGAGCCTGATCTTGTGGGGGTGTAGAGGTGATCTTGATGCGAGACACAGGAACCAGCGGTGACAACCAATGTCTGGCATGCTTGGTAGTTTGATACAGAACCCACTTTTCGTCACTGAAGAGCACTCGATCGAATGGAGTGTGTTTAGGTGCCGATAAAGTAACGACTAAGAAGTTGTTACTGGTTGGTCCTTGTTGACTTCCGACAGTGTGTGGTGTACTCACTTCCTCAATTTATACGCCTTCCCTATGCTGTGCAGGTGAAGTCTGACTCTTTAATTAGAAGCCTGAAAAACTTCGGCAAACTCACCACAAGTTTGGCTTATGTTATGCTCTATGGCCGGTTTCAGGACCTAGTCACTCTGGGCCTGTGGGGCCCCACTGCGGGGTTCATCACACAGGAACAAATCTCCCGAGCTAAATTTATAGAACCAATAATACCTGGCAGTGTTCAATCACAGGACTATTCCCAAAGTCTTGACGTATTCGGTAACTGGATTCGGCATTGGACAAACCCAACTTAAAGTCGTAAAGTAAACAGCACCGAACGAGCTGCTTCGACACCCTCATTTATCTTCGCCACTACTCGAGCTATGACTGCTGTGAGTGCACAAAGCACCTGTCTGGGTCATAGTTAATGTTCTCAATTTCACCACGATCTCTTTTCTAATACTTGAGGGACTTATTTCCGTATCAGTGATCACGTCTTCCCATGTGACGTCAAAAACAGCAAGTATATTTTGGTAACCTTGTGGTATTCTATCGCTGAAGAGTACAGAAAAAATTAAACCGTTAAAAACAAAGTGCACACACAATATTAAAAATTCACTTTCCGAAATACAAGATACGCTCCTTACACTTCTTATATATTAAAACATTATAATTATCCTTCATCAACACAAAATTTAAAATATTCAGCAAAGATATGTACTGTACAAATAACACGTAAACTAATTTTTTTAATGTGCATACTGAATGTACAGTATGTTTTCATACACACACAAAAAAATATATATATCCAACGTTTCAAAATCTCCGGCAACAACTAGTTCACCCCTTCCCTCACAACATGTCAAACGACAATCTCTAAATATTAATTAATTAATTTTTGTTAAGTGCACCATTTACACAAAACCAAATCTGGTGGTGGGTTTATATCTTCGCCCAATGAATTTCAATGCTAAATTTTGTGACATTGAAAACGTATTTATTCGAAATGCTGAAAAATAAATCATGTTTATAATGGGCTACAACACAAAACAAAGAAACAAAAATAGAGAACGAGAGAGAGAGAGAGAGAGAAGAGGAGGATAAATGGAGGACAGTATTTAATGCTCTCTAATACGATTTGGATTAACTGCAAAAATCGTTTCGTTTATTGTATGCTTCGATGAGCTTGTCTCGTATCTGTGTAGACAGAAGTACTGTTAGCGTTTGTTGAACAATTGTAGGTAGCTATATTATCTGCAGCTCATGTCTCAGTGTAACACATGTTACATGTTTGAATTCGTTGCTTTGGACAATCCCCCAACTCTTGATCTATCTCTCCTTCTCTCAGAAAAGTATTTAGAGGAAACCTCTTTTGAATGGTGAATTAAAATAACGAATCTATTTTTTTATACTTTAACTACCTCCTAATATTTCATTTTAATTCCAGCAGAAATTTAGTATTAATTATCTTTAGTACTACTTGTATTTTAAAAGGAGATTGATAATTGGTGATGAGGTCTGTTTTAGGAAGCGAATTCAGTCAAAGTTGATAACAATTAATAATACCGAGGTATATTTTAGATTACGACTCCATTCCCAAATAATTCGATCAAGAGAAATTTAATAACAGGAAGCAATACAAGAGAACATTTATTACTTCAACACAAACTCACGTTTTTTGACATCGATATGAATATGACTCTTGCCACCTGTATGATGAGCAGTATATGAAACAGCGATCATTGAGGATAACACACGAAATCAATAGATAAGAAACTCAATATGAATATCAATATTACAGCACATCCACAGACCACAATTGACAGAGTAAGCTAGCAAAGCCGAGAATGTATTCAATGTTACCATCATACGTTAATTCGTCTCTATAGCCGATATGCGATAGTCAATATGTTATTGATTCTAATTACATTGGACGTACGTGCTGGAATCCTGTCGCCAGAATTAAGAACATGACCATCCCTGAGAACCTGTTCTTTCTTAAAGTTCCACCGCATCTTTTTTTTTTCATTCTATTTCATCATTCTTTTTGCCAATGACCTGATCAATACTTCCAATAAATAGCCTTTACTCCTATCACTCAATCTCCAGTTGGACTTCAGTTTAGCTTCAGTATATCTCCAGTTTATTAAATAATTACTTTGGTCTATCTTCGGTTCGACTCCAGTTTACTCTCAGTGATATTCAGAACTACAAGTACTTCGTTTGTAGTAGTTCAACATAATATATTTCGGACTTAGCAAGAAACACATAATTCCAGCAAAGTGTAGTTTCTATAAAAGTGCTTCAGGACTCTGTTCAATGAAGAGCCAAAACAGACATTCGTGACAACGGCTAATATTAGAACATCTATTCAATGAGTTCGTGTGCTAAAATTTTCCACCAGTGATGACCGCCGGACTTTGTGTGACATTGACTCTGCGCACTATTAGTGAACACTTTTGAATTCCTGTTTGCTCGACTCACCTTATATTCATACGCCATCTTTATTTTGCCCACCTTCTCATCGCAGGTGAGTTGGTTCCATTTGTGTTTGATTTTGGTTTGGTATATCAGTGTTATGGGAATTCTATGCAATCGGAGTCACAAGACAAGTTAGGTGTAAATATTAAGCTATCAACCAGTGAAGGTGAGACTTAAAACTTACAGCATCACCCCAAAAGTATTGAATGTTGTCCTTTACCCCGGATTTCATCCTCTTGTATATTAGTGTGTAAGCGAGTAGTTTCAGTCACATAATATTTGGGTGTTACCTTATAATTCGCTCTATCAGAGTTACGCCTCGGGTTCTATTTCCGCTCCCGCCAGAGTTTTAGAACTACACCGAAGGTAGCTGTATAACAATGCTAAAGAAAACCTTATGTCTTTTATAATATGGTTATTATATTATATTATATATTATGGCTATTTATAATATACTATTTTCGTTTCTATCCACATTTTCCCATGATTTTGTATATTCTTAACAAATATACTTCCCTCCCTTGAACTTGGATATATCGCATAGTAAAAAGCGAAAGATGCATATTTCCAAGTTGCGCAATAGGTGCGCAAGGGATGCCCCCAAAGAATATAGGTGATTCCGAGAACTTCTTTGGAGTAGAAATAAGTCGAAGTAAAAATGAATGAGACCAGTATCCAGCAGGTAACAAAAATTCCTTTGCGTCAAATCGTTATTTCAAATAGATCTATATACTAACCGATTTTATAATACGCGGTTGCATAACAGTCAGGGGTAAGAATTACGTAAATTTAACTAACTTTCTTTTATTTATCAGTCAGAGAGGATGTCATTGTGAGACTGGATGGCACTGAATACGTAAATATTTTTTTATTTATTTTCTTATACGAAAAGTCGTATTATTCATGTTTATTTCGGCCTACTATTCCTTCAGAGAATTGCCTACTTACTTTGAGGAAACCCTTGCGCACCCATTGCGACCATTTCGGTATATGCATTCTTGGATATAGCAGGTTTGAAATCTTTAACGATAGCATGCCGCATCAGCCCTACTGTGGATTATATTCCTGCAGTACTGGAGTAAGCTATTGACTCCCGCACTGGGCTATAGCCTCTATTAGAACCCCTGTTACCTTGATTTGAATTTTAATTTTATTTTAAGGCCTTTAGGCAACTATGCCTCAGGTCGTATGGATGATGATGATGGGATAAATTGGTGGAATGAAGAAAGTGGGAGGAAACGGGAGCACCCTGAAAAAAAACCACACACACGGTGTTAGCCCACATGGCATGAGCAGGAATCAATCCGACGACCAATAGCACTAGAGGTGAGCGCTCTTCCAACTGAGCCACCGTGCCCCCCTCCCACCCCCTGATACCTTCACGCTAAAATTTATTTGTACTTCATATTTTAAGAAATGTTAGTAGCAATATTTGCTATGATTTTTCTCGTTACTTCGATAATAAACTTCTGATATTAGTCATCTCTGTAAGAGGTCCCTCTGACGCGTCTTCTTAAGTACGTCTTTAACGTTATTTTTCACCACAACAGCAATTGTACATGAAATGTTGCAGCTGTGCGCTCGTAAGCTTTTGGAACTCACATCATTTCTATTCTTCTCAGGGTCGCGGCTCGTTCTTTCGATACAGGCTATACCTAAAGAGTGCCCCAAAGCTACGCAGTAGTGGTGACACAACTAGTCTTTAAAGAGAGAAATGTCCACAATCGCTGCGACGCTTTGCAACAGCCTGGGCGACATGAACAATCCCTCCACTAGGGCTAACTATGAGAAAGACGACGATTGATCACAACAAAAACAGTTTATTTAATAGAGGGTTAAAATATAATACAATTACCTCTGCATCAATTACCTTACATTGATTACTTACGTACCCAGCTCATAAAACAATCTGGTGTACTTAATACATTGCATTATTAATAATCAACAATAGAATTATCTTCTCTTTAATTCTTACTTAATGATCAACGATTTATAATTACGTGCTAATAAATTCCTAACAAAATATGCAAATAAACAATAACATAAAAAGTTGCCCACTTCGCTTTAACAGCGGTTCAAGTGCAGCCATCTAGCGAGCATCTCCCGAAACTTGTCCTATCACATTAATAGATATAGACAGGTCATTACACTGTAAACAAAATTTTATAAAAGAAAAGATAAAAATGGATTTTTATGGTTTACGCCAGTCCCGAAAAAAAAATTAATGTATGTTTGTGCTCTACACAAACATGCATGCCTGCTTCGACTTGCAACAAATTTTGCAAACGTTCTCCTTGGCTCCCGGGACCGTATGAGCAACTAATTAAAAAAACATTAATTCTATTGTTGATAACAATGAAACAAATACATTGTTTACATGTTTAATCTAAACCTACAATAATTAAACATATTTCTTTAAGATTTTATTTTATTTTTTTATTAATTTATTGTTGTAACCTAACATTTTAGGTAGGCCTACAATAATACCTAAAGTATGGAGAACCAATACTACTATTAATAATAATAGTAATAATATTTAGTTATCGTAGAAGTAGTAGTAATATCCTAGTAGTAGTAGTTGTAGTAGTTGTTGTTGTTGTACAACTGTTAGTCAAGATTACTAGACGTACTCCTTTTGGAGGACACGCCCTCTTTTTCTATATTCTCTACTGACCAGGATAAAAAGTTCCGAATTTGACATATTGGTACTCCTTTGATCTAAATTCTTAATTTTAATAAAATGTTCGTTACCGAAATAGCAAGGAAATGATTCGTCATTTGGTAACCACTCTCCAATTTCATTAAATTTTATTACTTGATAGAAAGATACAATAAAAATGAAAATTTTTGTGTAACTTGCCCTAAAATTTCAAAGTAAGAAATTCTTCTGTTTGTCGGTGTTTTCTTGTCGGATTTTAAATGAAAAGTAGCCACCATAGTTGTCTGCCAATCTTAGCTTAGTTGTCGTCGATTGGAAGAAAAACAATCCGTTGTTGTCCTCCATTTTAACTTCACTGTCCTCCACCGGTAGAAAATGATCTGGTAGCCCTGTGTTACTATTGCCAACATATTTTATTGATGCCGCACCAACGGTTGGCAAATCAGCAAGTGTTTCTAATAAAATTAATCTCTTCAATTATGTTGCTGGCATTATATGATATTAAAAAAATCCAATAACATATTGAAATATTTTAAAGTTGCTTCTTCAAACACCGAGGAAAATTACGTCTAGAACAACCGTTTATTTTGTTCTATTTTAAACGACGCTATTCGTTAGGTAAGTCATATTTCGGGACTTACTTGCTCAACTCCCGCTCGGAAAACAACATCGTTACACAAATGAGAGAGATGAAAGGGAGAGAGAGGGGAGAGAAATGCAGAGGGAGAGGATTCTGTCGTTGCCAATCCAGTTATTAAACGAAAGGATTGTTATTGTGTTAGCTCGCCTGGTTGAGTCCACGTTCAGGGCTTCATCTGCCGTGTACACTCTAATTAGGCACTGTTGAGTCTCCGAAAGCGGAAGCAGTGTTACTAACTTTGGAAAAACTGAAAACACAAGAGGAAGCTCTCCTTATTAATTGTTAGATTTGAAACAGAAATGTTATTGAACGTAAAAGGAACTGAAGCTAACACACAACGTGAATGTCCTTCTTACTCTCTTGTTGTAAGAAGGAAGATATATATCTAGCCTTTTTGTTTGTGTTTCGCTGTACGAATGTTTTACGGTAGTCGTCAGGGTCCTAGTTCCGTGGGAACGAAATCCACTACAACTGTAGGTCTCATCCTTACAATGTACACATTATCTCCTACCATAAAAGCTAAAGCGTTTACCCAAAAGTTTTTGGGAGTCAGAAACGTTGATATTGCCGAAACAGTCACCATCTTTTAATGTAGTAGCCGAGCGCCGTAGCTCAGTTGGTTCACATTCGCGAAGTCCTGAATTCGATATCAGTTGCGAACCATCCTGAGTGAGATTAAATCTAGGTTGTTTTTTTTCTCAGTCACGCCAGGCAAAATACATGGATGGTATCTTCAATTTAGACCCTGGACAACTAATTTCTTTCCGCATCCTTTTCCCCAACACTTATCCGGGCATCAGCCATAGATGCCTGAAGATCGTAAATAAACCCAATCGAATGTCCATGGCTCAGTGATAAAGCGTTGGCTTAGAATTCGGGAGGTCCTAGGATCGATCCCAGGAGCCCACCATCCACTTTGAGTTTTTTTTCAGGGTTTTTCCTCAGTCAGACCAGGTAAATGCTGGGATGGTATCTTTAACTTAGATCCTGGTCGACTCCTTCCCGCCTATTTTCCCTCCCCTATTCCAGCCTGAGTCTTAGATGCCTAAAGGCCATAAATCGATTCAATTCAATAAATAACTTCAATTCGTGGTGTAGTTGCCAAGGGACCGCCTCTACACAGCTTCTCCCCCCTAGGATTTTTCCAGGATTTTTCTTACACTTCTGTCAGACGAATATTGGGATGATGTCTAAAATAGGCTGTCAGCTAACATCCATGTCCCTTTCTACGGAAGTTACTAAACGGCATCGACGTTCCTCAGACTCGAAATTTTTTAACTTTATTTATGGCCCCTAGGCATCTAAGGCTCAGGTCGGGATAGGGGAGGGGAAATGATGGAGGAAGGTGTCGACCAAGGCCAAACTTGAAAGTATAATCCCGGCATTTGCTTGGTGTGACTGAGGAAAAACCTCAGTCAGGATTATCGGCCGCTGGGATTGAACTCACGACCTCCTGAATGCTGAGCCAACACTCTACCACTCAGCCCGTCAGACTCGAGAGTCTCAGAAAGTTGTTGCCAGTTTTCAATAAATGTAAAGCAAGATGTAGCAAGCACAAATAAACTTACACAAACTCGATAATAATGTATTGACATATATATGAACAAACTGGTGTAAATTCTTTTAATGGAAAAAGTGAACC